>JAULKM010047630.1:0-12879 GCA_032355605.1 Rubia tinctorum
AACCGAAAATGGGAGCAAAATGAGAAGGAATTCAGTAGTTGAAAGGAGAACCGAAAAGGAAAGGAAATCAGAAAAAAATGGAATGAGAATTGAATGGATAAATGGAATGACAACCGCAACTGAATAGATAAAAGGGAGAGATGGATTGAGAACCGCAAGGGAGAACCGGAAGGAGAATCGGAACCGAAGCCAGAATGAGAACTGAGAGGGAGAACACGGAGAGAGAACCAGAAGGTACAACGATCGGGTATTGGGAATGAGAACGGAGAGACAAAACGAAGTCGGACGAGGCGAAGGGAGACGGGCAGGGAGAGTGGACGGTGGAGAAGAAGACCGGCATGGGGGGAGAACGGGTGGGGAGAAATTGGCCTAAGAAGACCGCGAAACAAATACAGAATCGGCGGAGGGAGAACAGGCAGGGAGAGTGGACGCCGGAAAGACGACCGGGACGCATGGAGGAGAAGTGGCGAAAATGAGCGGAGGGAAGAGAGGATAACCGAAGGGGATAATGAGATCCGGAGCAGAGGATGATGGGGTTTGTGGACGGCGAAGGACGGTGGAAAGACAAAGAGCGACGGACAACGGAGGTCGGCGGCGGGCGGCGCAGGGAGAAAGCAGCCGTCGGAGGTCGGAAATGACAGCGGGTGTCAAAATTTCTTCTCCGGCAAGATCCTCCAACCGCCAATCGCCATCGGCGTCCGGCCACCGGCCTCCGACAAACACCGTCGGCCGGGCCGGCCATCTGCCGCCCACAACCACCCCAGTGTCTTCATTAGACATTAATCAATTATATTAATCTAATATTAATTACCCTTACATATTAATAATTAGAATATCAAATTAAAATTAATCCTAAATGCAAAACTAAATACATAATACAAGGTGTAACTAAGTAAAATATATGGCATGATATATTAATATAACAATCCACTATGCAATTCGTGTTCCTCACAAAAATCTCCCGATTATTTCTCAATTCTCCACCAATTCTTCTGGTTTCTCAATAAACTGTCCAGAAAATGGCCCAATAACCACACAAATAGCTAGCCCATAGTCTAAATGGGCTAAGTACAAAATGAGCCCGATTATAATATAAGTCAAGCTTCCAAGCAAAATGCATAAACCCAAGTCTCAATCAATCAATGTTGAGAAATTGTCGACCTTAGTGGATGGACTGACGGGATTCTCATGACAAGAGATTTTGCCTTGAATTCAAAGATAAACAAGATCGCCTCATACAAAAGTAACCGCTCATCGATCTTTAAGGAGTCACTGAACGTAGAAAGTTACGTAACGGAGTTTTTGAGGTGGATTTTTAAACGCACTAACCCAATAATTAAACATGATGCTGCTGTTGGTGGATTTCTTTTTTCTTAAAAATGTTGATCGATGTGCTAACATTTCTCACCCGAAATAGAGTAAATATCCCAACGTAATAAACTGGTAATTTGAAAGTTCAAAAGAGAAATAAAATAGTGAATAATTCGAAACTAACTTGCTCAACTATCATACCCCCTTTGTTGACTTCAAATTTGGGCACAAGAATTTAAAAAATCCTAATTGAGTGGCGTAAATTGAATGTTAAATAGAAAAAATAAAAATATATGGGGTCATAACTAAATTTGGAAGGTGTGAAAATAAAATAAACATCCATTTATAAAAAGTGTGTCATTATAAAATGATCAGAGGAGTATTGAGTTGTGGCATCGAAACAAGAAGTGGAACGTGGAACTTGACCTAGCCGCCTGGTCATGTGGTTTGTTGGTTTAGGTAGTTAATTCGGTTTCATAGGTTAAATGATTCCATCGCTGTGATTAGATTTTGGACCAGAGGCAAAACTTGTGCAATTTAAGGGTAGGCACATGTAACTATTAATATGCGTTTTGTTACATTTGGGCTGCAAAATTAACCAAGCATGTGAATGATATGAATCTCCGTGCGAATACTCTGCATTGCTGAATATTGGATATTTGACAAAAGTAGGGATTTCGCCTAACCTACTTGTGTCGCACGAAACTAAGCGTCTAGCCCGCAAGGTACACTCAATTCCAACTTGCTCTCTAAATAGCCTGCATGTCTAGATCACAAGGGTTCTTCGCTCACTAACTAGCCCGCGGGATTAGCTCACAAAGGATATTGAAACTTAATTAACCCACGAGATTAAGCAACAATGAAAATAATGAGAATGACTCAAAATTCTGAATATATGATTGATAAAAGAGGTGTGTAATTCTCGGCCAAACCTCTCTTTAAATTGAGGAGAATTTCGGCCACTTCAAAACCCTAAACACAATTGGAATCTGAATCAACTTATGGCAGATTTAATTAGGTAAAACTACATCTAACAAAAACTCCCAAAAATAACCTAATTCGGTCGATTCTGTCTTAGAATTAGACTAGAAAAATATTACCTTATCTAATCTTACCAAATCTAATTCTAATCAAAATAAAAGACAATATTTTCAAAAACCCTAGTGGGCTGGGTTCAAAAAATATTAACTCTTCAAAAACCCACATGGCCGAGCTCTTCAGTCCAAAAAACCCAAAATAAAATAATGTTACAATGATCACACTACCTCAGTAAAAAAATTCATTGGGAAAAAGTGTATAGTGTTCTTCATAATGTCTTCAGTTAATCGACAAACTTGAATAATTAATCCAAGCCCTAGTCGACTTATTCTTTAACTCTTCATCATAAAGGCGATTAATCAAAATATTCAAGAATTGCTTCGGGGAGAATGATAATTTCCACGGCGATATCTTCTGGAAGATCCTCGTTTTCATCGCCTTTCTGATTGATTTGAATCTTCATCGAAACTACCATAATCCTGAAATCTGCGCACATGACCTTGAGGATACCCTCTCATAGCCTTGGATTGAGGAGTAGGAGGTGCCATGGTGTCAATTTTCCTCGCCAATATTTGCATCTCACTCATCATGGCGTTCATCGTAGCAGCAAATCGATCGGGATCAAGAGGCTTATTCGGTTTGAACCGCTGACGTTCCCAACTATCTTGCACCTCGTCTCTTGTTTTCTCAGCACGTCTACTGTTGGATGTGTTAGTCAGAGGCAAATTATTGGGATCTTTCACAAAAGGTGGGACGAAAGGATTATCATCTGTCATTTTCGCTAAACTGTTAAGAAAAATAAACGGCTAGACATAAATGTTCCCTCCCTTCCCTTTGTTTAGTAAGGTCACTCACCAACTGTATAACACTCACAACTCACGAGACGAAGGCTAATATGAGGGCAATTCGATCAAATAACCGCAATTCAAAGCAATTTCAGGATTAAAGCACTGCATAATTTATTTCAAAATTTAAAAAATATATAAACTCATAATCAGGCTCTACGATATGGAATTCCAAATTCTACAAAGAATAGGGAATAATAATAAATTTGAATGGCACGAATCGGAGCTGTAACAAAAAGTTATGATCAAAATAATAATGCTTTATATAGGTTTCAACAAAATTCCGATAATTAAAGAAAATTTCCTAAAATCAAATAGGATTAAGAATTTTAACCCCAATTTCTTCAAGAAATAAAAAATTCCTGGTATCTTGCTGATCGAGATGTGATTTTGCTCCAATCCCAAGCCCTCTATATAGAGAAACTCACTTTTCCACTCTTAACTAGGATTTAGTTTTCCTTTTCCTATTTCGAATCAGATTTTTCCTCTCTTGCTCTTTTTTCTCCTTTCTTTTTCAGATATAAATTCAGCTCTTTCCACAAATATTTCACACAAACTCACATTCCTTTTTTCCTCCAAATTTTCCAGCCGTGCAACTTTTCCAAAATTTTGAAAATTGCAAAATAGCCCCCAAACTTTCTGAAAATTACAAAAGGCCCCAATTCCGATTTTTCCATATCCTAAATTCCGATCTGGATTTCCCAAAATATGACCCCCTTTGTTTTTATTTTGAATTTTTTTTGGAACAATTAAAGCCTATATAAAACTTGGAATATGAAAATTGTGACAACTTTCTCTCGATTCAAATGAACTTCGAGGTATTCAAGATCGTAAGGATCAAGAATATGACACTATATATGGAAAGACACAAAAGACTTTTTTTAATAAGGTGTAATCAAGAATCAAAGAACAATTCAAGATTACGGAATCAAAAAACGATAAAGAAAACAAATAGGATTACGAGTATGCAATAATTCTTCAGACGAGTGGATGAAAATTATCGCAAGCACATAAACTGTATAAACTACCTAAATCTATAAAACTGACCGGGGAGGTGAAGGCGGATAATACTTGTTAACGCTCAGACCTTTCGACGTTCTCCTGACTTGATTGATGAAGGTGAAGGCGGATAGTAATACCGAAGTATTCAAACTCTCGGACCCTTCGACGTCCTTCGACTCGAGATTCAATCTTTCTGCTAAGAAAGATCAAACAAAAATAGTTAAAATAAGACACGAAAGAGTTTATAATTTTAATGCAATAATTTCGAAAATAAATTCAAAGCAGAACT
Source organism: Rubia tinctorum (assembly GCA_032355605.1). Taxonomy (NCBI): domain Eukaryota; kingdom Viridiplantae; phylum Streptophyta; class Magnoliopsida; order Gentianales; family Rubiaceae; genus Rubia; species Rubia tinctorum. Next base: position 4,486 of record JAULKM010047630.1, read on the forward strand.
CGAACCCCTTATGATGAAGCTCGGCCAAGGATCTTTTGCTTTGCTCTGATACCAACTGATATGAATCTCCCTGCGAAAACTCTGGATGCGAAAACTCTGGATTGCGTAATATCGGATCTTTGACAAAAGTAGGGATTTTGCCCAACCTACTTGTGCCACACGAAACTAAGCGTCTAGCCCGATGGGTACACTTAATTCTGACTTGCTCTCTAAATAGCCCGCAGGTTTAGATCACAAGGGTTTTTCGCTCACTAACTAACCCGCATGATTAGCTCACAAAGGATATTGAAACTTAATTAAACCGCAGGATTAAGCAGCATTGAAAATAATGAGAATGACTCAAAATTATGAATATATGATTGATAAAAGAGGTGTGTAATTCTCGGCCAAACCTCTCTTTAAATAGAGGAGAATTTCGGCCACTTCAAAACCCTAAATACAATTGGAATTTGAATCAACTTATGACAGATTTAAGAAGCTAAAATCATATCTAACTAAAACTCCGCAAAACAATCTAATTTGGCCGATTCTGTCTTAGAATTAGACTAGAAAAATATTATCTTGTCTAATCTTACCAAATCTAATTCTAATCAGAATAAAAGACAATATTTTCAAAAACCCTAGTGGGTTGGGTTCGAAAATATGAACTCTTCAAAAGCCCACATGGCCAAGCTCTTCAGTCCAAAAACCCAAAATAAAATAATGTTACAATGATCACACCACCTCATTAAAAAAATCCAGTGGGAAAAAAGGTATAGTGTTCTTCATAATGTTTTCAGTTAATCGACAAGATTGAATAATTAATCCAAACCCTAGTCGACTTCTTCTTTAACTCTTCATCATGAAGGTGATCAATCAAAACATTCAATGCCGCATTCCTAAGTTTCATTCTTGACATAGTCATTGGCCCATTCATGTCACTTAGATGATCCCGAACATGACCATTGAATGTATGATCAAGTCGTGGAATGTTTTCATTTATGGTGGCAGTTGTCTTGGGATCTCCATCAGTGACATTATATGCTCAAATCCTTGAAATTAGGGGTAAAGTGGTCATCCCATTTTGCAAAAGTGGCACCGCTCAATGCCACTGCTAGTTGTCAAACCCAATCTATATAGGACCACCTCCTTCTCCAAAAGGCAATCGTGGTATTTGAGTGAATTCTTTTTACACCATTTCAGTGTTCATAAACGGCTACTTTCTGTGATTCTATTCGTAAAGGAGTGGATGAAATGAGTGATGATCATGTAAATATTTAAGTCAGGAGATATAAATGGGGAGGGGATAAAAAGTACGCTCATTATCGGCCGTATAGTTAGTTATTAAGATTTGAGAGTTTGTTGGAGAGACGGCATTGTTATGGTGATTTACCATTCTCCATCCGTTTATTTAAAAGTGACACATTTGTTTTTGACACAAAGATTTAGGAATGTGGAATTAGTCGTTGAGATTTCATTGAAAAAGTAAAAAGTAAATTGAGTGGATGAAAACAACATGAAATTTCTCAAAAAAGAAAAAGAGACAACATTAAAAAACCATCCAAAAAAAAGTGTGTCAATATTAGAAAATCGGAGGGAGTACTTAGTTTGTGACTATCGTTAGGTTAGATCGAGCTACGCTCATTTTTAACCAAAGATGAGTGCAAATAGCAATCTCCTATGTTAAATAGAGCACTTGGCCAAATTAACATGCCCTAAATGACACGTGTCCATATCCAGAATCACTCATGCCCCACGTGGACGGGCCACACCCTGCCGGCCGTGCCACGTGGACCCACCAATTTGTGCCTAGTCACCCCACTCTTGGGTTTTCCATATATTTCCCTTCAATTATTCGCCGTCCTTGTCAACCTATATGGGCCCGGCCCCCAAAGTTTTGTTCATGCTCCCAAGAGCCCACGCCACTCCCCCTCCAGTATAAATTCTTCTCAAAATCCTATCCAAAATTTTGCAACGAGCACCTTGCCTCTCTTTCGTGCTCAATCTCAATACGAATCATTGAATCAATTATCGTACACTAGCAATTTGTAATTGAAACACGTGAAATTATCCCAAGCTTTGACGTGTTTTAAAGTTCATGCCACTGACATTTACCAGTTCACTTCAACAAAATCACATCCATTACTTATCCATTGGAGTGTGTTAGGTGTGTATTCGAGTTGAGTCTAGCTTACATAGTTTTGATATCTCGAGCTCAAACTTGAGCTTGACTGCTCAAATCGACCTCAAATTTGAATACTCTTTTTAAAATATATTTTATTAATTTAAAATAACTTTTTAAAATTTAATTTTCAATAATAAAGATACATATTTTTATTTTAGATCGTGTGATCATCAGGCAGGTTATTTTATAAATAATATAACTAATTAGCTGATTTGATATTTGTTTTTATATATAACAACGAGATTCTCATAATTTTCAAAATCTTTTAAAATATATTTTAAAATATAATATGATTTCAAAAGTTAAAGGAATTGGACAATTGCCATGATTGATGTAACTTGACATAAAACACTCTCAAACAAAATATATTACTCCCTCGTACTGGATATAACTGACAATTTCCTACTTTCTTATTTGTAAAAGCCGGCTTCACAAATAACCTCTTGTTTGTAAATTCACCATTATTAACCTTTTGACATTATTCACACACCACTCGTGCAAAACCTTACAAAAAATATTGTTTAACATCAAAAGATACTCACATCAACTTTTTTTTATATATAAAAAAGTAGTCGAAAGTAAATAAGAAGTTAATTGTGAAACGAAAAGAGTATAGTTATGTATAGGTTAATAATTACAATTTTAAAAAAGTAAATATTAAATATTATTGAGCAACTCAGGTAACATCCCTATTCATTAGGCTTCAATTCAATTTCTACGTAGGGGTGCCACTTGATGAGTGTGACATATCTTTGCAGTGCCAGTCAGTAGATAAGTAAAGCTAGAGCCTTTTGGCTTCTTTTCGTTTTCCACACTTCATAATCCCAGACTTGTCCCCAACATTTAAGGACTTATTTTCCCCTTCCCTTAAGTTAGCCAGAAAAGGCCAAATGCAAATAGATAATCAAGTTGTTCGTACTGGAATGATTATGAGAAAGGGCTTTTGGATCGGTCGAGAAAAGGAATGAGTAAGTTAGGAACTGTGGATTGAACAGTGTGAGCTTTTATAAATGGGCAAAGAACAGTAATCACCATATGGGGGAAAGTGACACAATTGAGAAGGACGTGCATGAGCATGGCTACTTCCAAAATCTCCCATTCGTTTTACCTCTTCGCACGAACATTTATACGATTACATTTATACGATTACAGTAGAGAAATTGACCTCTTCATTCAAATACGCAACATTTAGACTTCTTCGCACGAACATTTATACGAACATTTAGGTCAATTTGACATAAAATTAATATTTATATTCCACTGTAATCGTCATGACATAAAAAAATGTTTAAATATATGATAAGTTGATTTTATTTTTAAGCATAGAATATGCATGGAATCCAAGATACCATACAGCTTACAACACTTGCAAAATTTGGGTTTCGCATTTTTTGGTGAAAAGAGTGACCTCTGCATGATCAGTCAGATTGATTAAGAAAAGTTAAGGTAATTAAGCTATAATTGGAGGGTTACGTAGTGCCTTTTTGGAAATTTTCATATTTAATTGCAAAATTAAGGTTGGAAAGCAATTTGTGCAACGTCCTGGGTAGACTAGGAAACTTTTTGAAAATATCAACAAAAAAAAGGAAAAGAGAAAGTCCCTGTCTTCCGTTAAATTTATGAACAGTCCACTGTATTTTTTACATTAATTGTTGTAATATTTTTATAAAATTTAAATATTGTATTTTAAAAGTTAAAACAAGTAATAATTTGCATTTGAATGTGAAAATATAAAAATATATAATGTAAATTTTTTCTAATTTTAGTATGTAATTTAACAAGTGTCCATAACCTTATGGACAGGCCGTCTGTCACATACTCACTCAATAAATAATTGACATCTCTCATCACTCAAGCGATATTATATTAATATTGTTTGATTATATAAGTATGTAGCTATAAATAATTGTTTTTGTATGGAGTCTTTGTTGTTCTTTTCCAATTAAAAACAACTATTCCGAGTCAGTAATCGTGTGTGACATGAATGGAACCTTTGAAATCGACAACATTTCCTTATTATTTAACTCGTTTTCTAAACAATTTAAGTGACAACATGAATAGATTTCAACTTATACGCCAATCCCGAGAGATAACCGAATCAATTTAAATAAATAGGCAGATTATTAGTTTTTATTTTTAAAGTCATATTGCTATAAGAGTCGTCTCTTGAAAGACGGTTTTTCCATAAGTCATGGAAATACCAAGGTTTAAAGTGTAAATTAGAAGAAATTAAGATAAATTTTTTTGGGTTGTATGAACCGGGTTATAAAATTTATAACTACTATACGTTGCATAATAAAACTTTAATATTGCAAGAAATACCTTTTACCTTTTATTATTATAATTAAACCCCGTCTTTCCATAAGGCTATGGAAAGACCGTATTTCCTAATAATTTGCCTTGCTATAATGCTTTTATAAGATCTGCAGTCTTGATTTGTTATATAGTTCACGCAGACTCGTGAATGGGGAGAAAAGAAATAAAAGCATCCACCATTAAAAAGTTTTGACATTCTACGTATAAGTAAGGTAGATTCAGCTGAAACAAATTGAACTCCCAGACCCTTAAGAATTCATTAATTTGTATGTTTGTTAGATTAAAAGCACTAAAAGCACTAAAAGCACTATGTGATTGTGTGTGTGGTTCTCATTCAGGCTGCGATGATTCAAAGTCGCCTTTAATTTAGACACAAGGGGAGCTCTATTAAATGCTACGTTAGAAGGCGGTTTCATCGGAACCACTTTTAATTGAGGTTTGGAAGGGGTTTCGAGTTTGAAAGTCCCTTCCAGGTCATTTTAAATGCAGTTCAAATTAAGGTTTGAAACCGCCTTTAAAGGCTGTTCCGCCTTTAAAACTGCATTTAATTAAGATCAGGAAGCACTTTTTGAGTTCGGAAGTGCTATCCCATATCACCTTTATTTTTAGAAAAAAATGCATATATAACCCTACATAATTCACATAAGTGCAAATATAATTCTGTGATAATTTAAAGTGCAAATATAACCCTAGATAACTAGTGTATGTGCAAATATAACCATTCCGACAAATTTAAAATGGAATTCGGTGAAAAGACCATTTTAGCCCCCTATAAAAAAATATATAATACAAAAAAACATTAAAATTACCTTCATACCCCGTACCCCTGAAACCCTAGCTAATCTTCTTCCTCTTTCCCTTTTTCTTGACGATGTAAAAAGCCGACTCCCTCATTCCATGAAGCCTAATCAACTCCGACAAGCATCTCTACGCCGATCTCCTCTCAACTCCAACAGTATCGGCAACAGCGTTATCCAACTCAACGACCACCTCCTCCGCTGCATCTTTTCCCTCCTGTCGCCGCGCCCTTTCTCCTTCATCGTCTTCTTCGGCGTTGATGACTTCTTCTTCGACGCAAAGCAACTCCATTCTAAGACGAACCTCAATCTCCAATCCCTCAAATCTGAGTTGGTTGCGACCGACGGGAAGCAGCAGGTTAGGTGATGGCGATTGCTACCGGCAGTGGGAGAGTTGAGCTAGAGCTTATGGTTGGCATCGGCATTTTGGAGTTGGGCTAGGGCTTATGGTCGACGTTAGTGTTTTATAGATGGGCTAGGGCTTATGGTCGGCATTGGCATTTTATAGTTGCCATTTTTGGAGCCAAAGTTTACTAGCTTATTCGAGTCGGTGTCGGCGACGTTTTGGAGTTGGGGGAAGATGGAAATGGTGAGATTGTGAAGCGGAGGGGCTGGATTATTTTTGGGGCTGGTGGTGGCAGGGTTGAATAGGCAATGGTGACGGGGTGGTTAGGCAGTGGTGGCGGGGTGGCAGCAAGCTAGTGGTGGAAGAGGTGGCAGCTGGAGGTTGAGCGGCAGCGGCAGAGGGCATTTTGGTCTTTCAAATTTTAGTATTAGGCTAAAAGGGCATTTTGGTCATTTTTCGGTCAATGGACGAAAATGGTCAGTCAATGTCAGAATATAGTCTTTAGGGTTATATTTGCACTTATGTAAAGTAGTTATGATTATTTTTGCACTGAAAATTATCTCAGGGGTTATATGTGCACTTACTGAAATTATATAGGATTATATTTGTATATCTCCCTATATTTTAAAGACGGTTCTAAAGGCATAACCGCCTTTAATAGGATCATTTTTTTGCCCAACCCATATACTCCGTACTTAGGTTTAATTCATTCACCCCTTCACTTCTCCATTCACCTTCCTTCTCCAAATCTCTTTCACATCCACCCCACCGCCACCTCACCCCTCACCGACACCTCACGTTCTCACCCCACCGTCACCTCACCCCATCACCACCACACCCTCACCCCACCGACGCTCATTCCTCTATTGCCTCACCTCTAGTCATTGCGCAACTTGCTCCCGCCTCCCGCTCCCTCTTCCCCCGCTCGCTAGGGTTGCTGGAGAAGGAGAAGTCGTCGCTCGCTAGGGTATCTCCGTTGCCTCTAATCCACCGCCGCCCCGCTAAGGTTGATTTTTCTGTGTTGTTAGGATTATGTATTGTGTTTTCATGTTGCTGTTGCTTCAGATATGTCGAATTTCATGTCATTGCTTTTGCTATGTGTTCCTCGTTGCCGGAAATCGAGCTATTTTTTGGAAGGTCAGAAATAGGTTATGAGTTTTTGCTATATGTTCCTCGCTGCCAGAAACCGAGCTATTTTTTGGAAGGTCAGGAATATGTTATGAGTTCGGAACCTATTTTGGACCCTATTAAAGGTATTTTTTGAGCTGCCTTTGATCGACATAGATCAAAGACGGAATCAGAGAACGTAGTTCAAAAGTTTCTTCTCTGGTTCGATAGAATCACCTTTAATCACCCCTTTCTCCGCTAGTGAGAGGTTCGTGGTGATGCATCTCAAGTGGTTTCGGATGACGTTCTCAACTATTAAATCAAAGTTTTAATATATTTATGTTATAGCATCTTTAATGAATCATATAAATATATTAATTGTATATAATGTAATTTGATTATTTCAATAATTTATCTGTATTGTTTCTTCATAAACAAACATATGCAGGGGCGTTTTCCAAGGGGAGAGGAATCGTGCAAAGCTCCAAAGTTAGTAGTTTTAGGAGTGCACAACTAGTATGCTGGGATCGCCACCGTCCCCCACCCTCTTAATTATGTTGGAGAGGATGATTTGTCAGTGTTTACGATGTCATTGAAACATTGATTATTTTTTTTGTAAAAAAATCTTATCCGTCAAACAGTGGCGAATCCAGAAAATTTTCAATGGGATAACCACTAATATACAAATATATATATATATATTTAATATTAATGGTAAAAAATAATTTACATGGGGTAACCAAATACTAATAACCCCTATTTTTGTTACTATGGTTACCCCATGTTACTAGCTAGATCCGCCCCTGTCGTCAAGCATCAAATATGTCCGTTTGAATTAGTGGAACAATGTCATTTTTCTAGTATTTGGAAAATGAAAATAAAAATATCTCAAGATAATAATCCAAATTCAAATAAGAATATTATACAAGTGTATTTAGAGAAGGACGAACATGCCAAACAACTCTACCTCTCTCCACGGCCCAGCAACCACTAGTCTCACCATAGTCACTGACTAGCAGTGGCGGAACTAGGGGGCGAGCCGGTGCGGCCGCCCCCAACTCCGGTGGTGTTTCCCTGCTGAACAGTAACCGCCCCTCCTCCGCCCCCAAACCTCCGCCCTTCCTCCGCCCAGCCTCTCCTACGCCCCTCCTTAATTTTCCTCTGGTTCCGCCACTGCTGACTAGCTACTCATAATATTTCGTTTTAATTTCACCTCTGAATGTAATATGTAACATGTATGAGGTTGTTGGGGGGTGTTATTCGGTGTAGGGCAAATTGGTGAGGCTTAAATACTAAGGGGAAAAAGTATTATCATGCTTTCGTAGGTTGCTTAAACATCATACGTAATATCAAGAGATCCCACTTGAAGAGCAGAAAATCGGTTGGTTAGCCTTTTACATCAGTAGGTGGAGGGTACCTTTTAAAATAGATTATTTAATTCTTACTTAATCGCTTTGTTAAAAAGATTAAACAATTTTCTAGATCATTACTTACTCTTCTGATTCTACACTTTAATTTAATTGAGGTGGTGTGATTATGATGATCATCCACCTTTACAGGTTAATTATTTGTGTAAATGGGAATTCTCAAGATGCTTGTATTAAGAAAACTAAGAGTTATTTAAAGATACAACAAGGGGCTTATGTGCAATAAGCTATACAAGT
>JAULKM010047637.1:0-12879 GCA_032355605.1 Rubia tinctorum
CTTGGAATATTGGTAAGAGAATTCTTCTAAGTGCTGGGAAACCCTATCTATTGCGATCGCGACAGCTCCGTCACGAGTCGCGACGAACAAGGTATTTTGGCAAAATCCCAGACCATATTGATTGCCAGTCGCGACATTGCCATCGCGATAGCGACCAAAATCAAGACAAGAATCAAATATTTTGAAGTTCCAGGTCTACATTTTCCTGATCGCGATTGATGTGTCCCGAATCGCGACATATCATTGAGAGTCGCGACAACCCTGTCACGATCGCAATGGAAATCAGAGGGATTTTGAGAATTTGCAACTTCCAGCTCCATTTTCTCGCGATCGAGAAAGACCCATCGCGAGTCTTGACATTCTGTTACGAGTCGCGACGGTGTTGTCGCGATCACGACAGTTGTTGTCTCTATCGCAACAGCTGCCCCAGAATACTGAATCAGGATAAGAGGGAATTAGGTAATGAGAAACGAATTTTGTGACCACAAGGAGATGTTTGATAATGAAGGGTGACTACTTTACATGGTCTAACAGACACAAAAATGGAGTTAGCTATTCTAGAATAGATAGAGTTTTACGGAATGTGGACTGGTTTAAAAATTCTCAAATGTTGTGGTTCAAGTGAGTGAGCCAAGTGTTTCTGATCATGCCTTGTTGAGTGTATCTTGGTAGGAAGAAATAATGAGGAAGAAAAGAATGTTTAAATATTTCAACGGTATCATGAAGAAGGAAGGGATGAAAGATATAGTGAGGAGGAATCAGGAAGAGCCGCTGTAAGGAAATCCTATGTTTGTTTTATGGATGAAATTGATGAGATTACAAAGAGAAATGAAAAAACATATGAAGAATTTTACTGGTACAAGAAGGAAGATTGAGGAGGCTAGAGTTGAGCATCATATAGTACAACAGAATTAAATGAATGACAAAATGAATCTAGAGAAAATACAAAGAGTTTTGGATAGCAATCAGAATCCTATGTACTAGACTGATATTGATGAAAAGGTGGCAAGACAGAAAGCAAAGGTGGATTGGTCAAAGCTAGGAGATGGGAATAATTCTTATTTACATGCTACTGCTAAAGGTAAGAATAATCAATGAGGCATCAGGACCATTGAAAATAAAGATGGAATACTGGTTAATTATTAGAAAGGGATTGAAGAGGTGATTCTGAAATTTTATGAAAACTTGGTGGTAAGGAAAACTGGAAAAAAATGGAGGGAATAAACAAAAAGAAAATGAGGAAAGGAAAACTGCTAAATGGGGATGAAAGGATAAGGCTAAATCAGGAGATTAATAGGAAATCTGGGATCACTTGAGAAGTATTGGAGATCTTAAAGCCCCTAGGATTGATGGGTTCAACTCGAAATTCTTCAAATACAACTGGACTGTGGTAAAAGATGATACAGTAGTAGATGTGAAGATTTTTTTTGTACGAGGAGAAATGTATAAAAATTTCAATTGCACTCTGGTGAATTAGATACCAAAAATCAAAGATGCAAGGAGAATATCATATTTTAGGCCAATATCTTGTTGCACCACCGTGTACAAGATAATAATAAAAAATTTGACTACTAGGCTTAATTTTGTGATGTAGTTTTAGAGGATGATTCTCAAGCAACATTTGTACCAGGAAAAAGTATTCATGAACACATCATACTGGCCTATGAACCCATCAGAGATTAATCAAGGATAAATGGTGGAGCTAGATGTATGCTACAAATAGACTTACAGAAAGCCTATGACACTGTAGAGTGGTGTGCACTAGAAGGGATTATGAAGGAATTGGGGTTTCCAAATAGATTCATTGGGTGGATTATGAGGTGTATAACAACAGTTTCATATAGATTCCTTTTGAATGGGGAGCTTTCAAGATTTCTGATAGCAGAATGAGATTTATGACATGGGGATCCACTCTCTCCTTTGTTATTTGTGCTGGTGATGGAGTACCTTCATAGATGTTTGCAAGAACTAAAGGATAATTGTAGTTTTAGGTTCCATGAGAAGTGTGATAAACTAAACATAATAAATTTGAGTTTTGCTGATGATCTTTTGCTTTTTCTGAAGGTAATAGCGAATCAATGGAGGTGATGATGCAGATTTTTCAAAAGTTCTGTAAGTCTATAGGGCTTGATATTAATCCAGAAAAATGCTAGGCTTATTATGGGGGTGTACTGGAGGAACAAAAGGAGGAAATTATAAAGGTGACAAGTTTTGAAAAGAGACAGTCGCCATTAAGATATTTGGGAGTGCCACTGGATAGTAAGAGGATGTCTATTCAGAAATTTCAACCATTGATTGAAAAAATGGTAGGGAGAATTAAACATTAGAGATCTAAGTTGCTAAGCTATGCTTGGAGGGTGCAACTCATCAAGACTGTCCTTACAACAATCACAAGCTACTAGATGCTTTCCCCTGCCAAAGAAGGTCATCAAACACAGAGAAGCTATTAGCAGATCTTTTCGGTGGAGTGGAGGAGAAACCATCACCAGAAAATCACCAGTGGCTTGGGAGAAAACTTGCAGACCAATTAAAGCTGGGGGTATGAACATCATTTCTCATTATGAGTCGAATGAAACTTTTCTGGCTAAACTTTTATGGAACCTGAGTAAAAATTCTGATAGATTATGGGTAAAATAGGTGCATGCATGCTATAAAAAAGTGGACTTATAAAATGTGATTGCTCTTGGATGTTGAAGAGATTGGAGAGTTGTAATGAGAAAGTGCAGAACCTGCAAACTTGGAAGGAAATGCAGAACCGAAGGAAATTCACAATGAAGAAACTATATTTTGAATTAAGAGGAGTACATGAGGAAGTGGAGTGGAGTAAAATACTGAGAGAAAATCTAGCTAGACCAAGGGCAGTATTTACATTGTGGATGGGATTGCAAAATGGGTTAGCCAGGAAATATAGATTATTGGAGATTGGGATGCAGACAGAACAAAAATGTCAGTACTGTGATGCTGATGAAAATATACAATATTTTTTTTGTTGTGAAGAAATGAGGGAAGTTTGGAACTAGGTTTTGGCTTGGCTGAAAAGGGAAAGAAGGCCGGAAGAAGGGAATAAAGAGACGAAATGGATACTGCAACATAGCAAAGGTAAGAGGTGGGAAGCAAAATTTTTTAAAAACTACAATATTTGAAGCTTTATATGCTATGTGGAGATGGAGAAATGAAATATGCTTTTGGAAAGGAGGTACAAGAAGGTAGTATTTTTGATAACATAATAATAGAATGTATAGTTAGTAGATTGTGGCTGAATCCTAAATTTAGAGAAAAGTGTGCTAGTTTGATGATACAAGCAGTATAGAGGAGTAGAGGAGAACAATAGCTAGATTGCTTTGTACTTGTAAAGTTTTGGTAATGAGAAAGTTTACTAGTTTCCAAAAAAAAATTTATGCTCCCAGTTCAAATTATTGTGATATTTTTATTTTTGGCATAAAATTTTACAAAATGTTAAATGAGTGGTAGAAATTAAAGTGAGTGTATGTAAAGTAAAATGAGTAGGTGACATTCATCTAAAATTTACTTTTTTATAAGGATAATGAGTGCTAAAATTAGATAAACATTTCAAAATAATAAGTATGTCAATACTAATTGAATGAGGAAGCATTAAGCTGGACTAGCAATTAAAATCCTTCTAACAAACCATTTTTATAGGAATTTATAGGAAAATACTAAATCAATCCTTGTATTTTACTTGTTTATGTCCTAATACGTATATGTACTGTATAATCATTTAATTTTGTAAAAATAAATAAAAATATTTTTAAAATTCAAAATGTATTCATATTTTAATTAAATAGTTTTCTATATTTTTCATATCTTTTTCATCATTATTAATCACTATAAATTATCAAATTTATTTTTGTTTTCATTAATTTTATTAATTACTATCGGAAAGTATATTTAGAAATGTAGTCATAAAGAAAAATATTTTTTGGTAAACATTTTATATATTGAATTAAGCCCAAAACTTCACAAAATTTGAGATTGTTGCCCTCAATCTATTGTATACTCCTTCTCAGCCTAACTATTACAAAACTGGAACAAACCTCATTTGAACCCTCTCCCCCTTTCCTCTAACAAATATTCACTTTCCTCTATTTCTCTAATAAATCTCAGTACTAATTTGGAAGGCCAAAGTACCTGGTTTGAGATCCAATCTATTGAATATTCTTCTATTTCTTTCATGCCAAAGATTATAGTAACCAAAAATCATTTGCATCACCTGCTTAACCTTTTTCCTCCTGATCAATATCATCATTTTCTTCTTCATCTCCCATAGATTCCTACAATTCCTCTACATATTTACATTTGAAGAACAAGTGTTGTGTTCTTTCCTGAACTCCCTAGCACATCACACAGTTATGCTGCCCTCATAAAACATTGAAAGCTTGGAGTTTATCTGTGGTAGCCAGTTTCCCATTTAACATTATCCAGACAAAGAATGTAGTAGAAAATTTACCGTTCTCCACATTTCATTCCTTCAAGTAATACTCATGTACCTATTTTCCCCACAGTATATCCTTCTTTTGAGACAGATCCCATAAATATTTGCATAATGCTACTCTATTCCACAATAAAGGATCTCTCAACCCTAAGCCTCCTTTATTTTTCCCCATGTACAATGAGTCCCAAGCTACTGGTGTAAACCCCCTTTGCCCTTCTTCTCTGCTCCATAGATAGGCAGTGCAAATTTTTACAATCCTTTTATGAGTTTCTTCAGGCATTTTCATCACATTCGACCAGTAACCAATTATGCTTAGAAAAACTTCATTAATCAGTTGGAGTTTACTTGCAAAAGATAAGTTCTTAGAAGACCAGCCTTTGATTCTCTCCCTCAGCATTTCAATAATCATTTCATAGTCCACTTTACTCCATTTTACTGATGAAATTGGAAGTCCAAGATAATTCATTGGCAGCCTCCCCTGGATAACTCCTAGAATTAAAGAAAAGTCCTCCTTTATGACTTCATCAATTTTTTTTTAAAAAAACAATTTTGATTTCCCATCATTAATTGCCAGACATGTTACTCCTGTGAAAACATTCAATATCCTCCATATTCCTTCTAATGATTTCCTGTTAGCTGCACTATACAAGAGCAGATCACCATCAAATACCCTTTTTTTTTACACTTTTGATGGTAGTCAATCTGCCCTTTCTCAAATTCTCTATTCAAAATTCTTGTCAAATACTCCATACTGATTACAAACAAAAGAGGGGAGATTGGATCACCTTGTTTCACTCCTCTTCTAGCTTTAAAACTTTCAGATACCCTTCCATTCAGATTCAAACAAATCCCAAATTCAATTGTGATAGATTTGATCCATTCAACAAACTTGTTAGGGAATTTTAGTTATGTCAACCAATTCAATATAAAACCCCAATTCAAACTATCAAATGCTTTACTTATATCTACTTGAGCAACAAATCTAGGTTTCATCCCCTACACATGATATTTGTGCATAAGTTCTTGGGCTAAAATGATGTTATGTGCTATGAACCTCCCTTTCACAAATGCACATTGGTTAATACTGATAATTTATTGCAGTATATTCTTCATTCAATTGCATATTATCTTTGTAATAGCTTTATACATTACTGAGCATCAAGATATAGGCCTATAATAAATTGGGGCTTGAGGTTGTACTACTTTAGGGATTAAAGTAAGTACTGCATCATTATAAATACCTGGAATTGGATCACCTTTGAATAATCCTTTGATTGCAGCTGTGAAATCTTCTCCCACAATATCTGAGTTATCTTTAAAGAATTTTCTTGAAAACCCATCCATCCCATGGCTTTTGTTAGAATGATTACCCTTTACTGCTTTCGGAACCTCTTCACTCCTAACTGGCCTTACTAGCTCAACATTTCTCTTCAAACTAAACACCGCCCCATATTTAACCACTTCAAGATCCAGTTTCTTTGTTTGTACTGCTACCCCCAACTGCTTCCTGAAGTGACTGATAAACTCCTCTTCTAATTTTTTCTGATCCATTATCAACTAGTCTCCCTTCCCAATTGCTACAATAAGGTTCTGATATTGTCTTTTTCTCAGAGAAGCATAGAAAATCTTGGTTGGTATGTCCCCATCATTCAGCCATTCCACTTTTGCCTTTTGTTGCAAGTAACCGTATTCAGCCTCTTTAAAAATTTCATCTTATTTTCTGGATAATTACTCCTGCTCCTGAAGCCTTCTTGAATCCAGTTTTTCATTCAATTCAGTTTGAGCTTTTCTCCATTTATTTGTGGCTAAATTAGCCTTTTCTCCAGTACTGCTAAACTCTCTCCTATTTAACCTGTATAATGGTTTCTCCAACCTGCTCACTGTTGTAGCCGAATCCTCCAAATTACTAATCTTTTTTAACTTCCATATCCCCAGTAAAATGCCTCTAAATAATGCAGATTTGACCACATATTAAAGTATTTGAATAGATTTTTCCTTTGTTCATCAGTTTTTTGTGAACCTGAGAACCAAAGGTAAATGATCTGACAGCAACTCATTCTTCACTTCATAAATGACTTCTTCCATATCCTCAATCAATATCCTGTTTACAAGGGCGTTATTAATTTTACTCGTAAGTCTATCATGCCCTCCTCTTCTATTGCCCCAGGTGTAATATGGACCCAGTGTTTTGATTTCTTCCAAACTCAGAACTTCAACAGTTTCTTGAAAATCAACTGCTTCCAACTCATCCACTTTTTCCCTCATATTTTGTCTTCTGGTGTTAATGGAGAGTTAAAATCTCCCAAAATTACCCAGGCATTATTTTTGTTTTCCAAGCCTTTCAGGTAGCTCCATAATTTCTTCCTTTCTTCTCCATTATTCTACCCATATACAAATATACAGTAAAACTTTTCCCCATTGTTTTTCTTCAAGCAATCCACATTTATCCATTGTTCCCCATGCTAATAATTTTCAAATCATAGTAGTCTTCTCTCCAAGCCAACCTGATTCTGCCTCCCTTTACCAACTCTCCATTAGTGATTAATTTCCACCCTAAACCAATATTCAGCCATATATCCCTCTTCTTCTATTTTTGTTTTTGTCTCAATTAATCCAAGAATCCCAATTCCTCAGGCAGAAACCTTTGATCAAACTTTTTTTCTTAGTTTTATTCATACCTCTTACATTCCATGTAGCAATATTAATAGACATATGGGGGTTTTTGTTTGATGCAGTTCATCTCTTCCTGCACCTGAAGAACTTCTCCACTATTCAACCTTTTTCCTCCAATATTTATCACCTTACTACCATCCCCTGATTCTGGTCTCTGCAACTGCACATCATTTTCCCCCTTCCTGATCTGAACACGAAAATACACATGTGTCGACTGCTTCTTCACTTCATTCACCTTCAATGTTTCCTTTTTTTCTCCTGCATTATTTTCCTTGATGCCCAAACATTTTACAATGGCTACATTTCACTGGACACCATTCAAAACTGATTTTCTGTTTCACAGTTGTTTTGTTATCATTTACAAAACTCACTTCCTCTGGGAATGAATCAGAGATCTTCATATCTAGCTTTACCCTTGCATAGGCTAACCTTTATTTGTCAATAGTAGCCTTATCTAAGCGGGAAGGTTTCCCAATTGAGCTGACAATTTTACTTATGATTCTAGGCTACCAATACTTCAATGTTAGACCAGGTAATCTAACCCAAACTGGTACTACATCAGGTTCTTCAAGACTCAACTCCCTGGACCATGGTTTCACCACTACCGATGTAACATCAAACAAGATCATACCCAATTCAACAAGTTCATCTCTACATAGTTTAGAAGTAAGTTTCACCAGAAAAGTACCTTTATGCAGCTGCTAGACTTTCTGTATTTTTCCCCCAAATCTTGATCAAGAAAACTTCCATCACTTTGAATGGCGGGTTGGAGCCTAGAATTTTGCAAATCACACTGGATTCCCATTGCTTCGAGCTTTCTTCAACATCATCCATTGTCATTTTGCCCATTTCAATCCCATCTATTTTAACTGTTTCATAGTACTCGACCTTCTTTTGATCATCTTCGAACAATCCACTCCAATTTTTCCCATCTTCAGCTTCCATTCTTTCATCCCAGGATAGGCGTATTCCTGTCTGACCTTGTTTTTCCTCCTCCCTATATTTCATGAGTTTACTCTTTACTGGTGTTTTCTTGCTTGAACTTCTAGCTAAATCGGTTAAATAAGCTGGGTCTGCTTCCCTGGCCACTAATTCTATCCCTTTCCCCTCTAATAGCAATAGATAGAACTCCTTTCAGACCAACATTATCCTTGGATTCAATTTTTTTCTCCATTTTCTCCTTCCCCTTTGTGAGAACAAATTCTTCTACCAGCTTTATGGTTGTCCTCTTCACGCCTTTCTTCTTTCCCAATTTCCCCATTGGAGGGACCGTTCACTGGTCAGGAAAAAAGATCAGATCGGGAATCAAACATAGTGAATGTGTTTTTTGTCCGTACTGGCGAAAGACAAATATTAACAAACATAAATTAATAAAGTTAAAAATAACATATTATTTAACATGAAATAAAACAAACATAATTTTCAATATTTTCAATCCAAAATACTTTTACTTTCCTTTAAAAAATAATCATTATTGGTTCTCTAGAGATTTTAGAGAACCACTCCATACGAGAACCTGCACTGCGATAGCTCAGACGAGAACCAACAGCGAGAATCGGTGCCAAGAACTGTCGAGAATACCACCTTCGAGAACCACAATGAAAAACATGGAGGAGAACCACGGCAGTCCACCGGAGAGAACCACACCGGATCCGCAAGAAAGTACCACATCAAGACTGCTGAAGAAAACCACGCCGAAGCTTCCTAAGAAAACCATTGTGCGATCCCCTCCGCTCCGGCCAGCTGATGAATTCACAACACCAGCACATCGGCGACACGGCGATGAGACCATTTCTTCCGGCGACGAGGCTCAAATTCTCTATGATTATTTCCTCCGGCATCGAGGTATCGATTCTCCCTCCCCAAGATCCCATCACACCAGCAACGTGATGGATGGTCGGACACCTGATTTTGGGAATACCAGAAACTTGTCCAGGATGACCAGAAAAATGAACCACCACTTTTGCCGGATTTGGCAGATATTTTACAGTAATTCAACTGAGAACAAGGTCGAAATTGCTCTGAATTTTGGTTGGAGTATTGCCGGTTAATCGTCGGAAAGTTGAGAGAATTTTCTTAGATTAAAATAAAAAATTGAGTAAAGTGCCAAAATGACCCTGACTTTAGGATAAAAGTGCCAATACAACCCTGTAAAATCATAAAGTGCCAAAATAACCCTAAATTTATAAAGTATGTGCCAATCTAACCCATTGATGAGAATGTTGACCAAAAATCACAAAAATGACCATTTTATCCCTTAATAATAAAAAAAGAAAAGGAAAAAAATTAAAACACCCCTGGCGACTTTTTCTTTTCGTCGTACCAAATCCATCTTTCTCCTTCATCTTTTCGCCGCTCCAAACTCGTCGGCGACTGAATCCACCATCCCACCATTTTATGAATTCACCACCTCGCAACTCCAAACTCTTCGGTGACTAAATTGGCGAGTTTTACGCCAAAAGGGCTATGTCGATTTAGGATTGTGTCTATTTAAGGTTGTGCGATTCGCTACAGTTTACGTGATGGTGAGGGTTTGGCAGTGGAGTGAGGATTTGGCAGAGGGGTCATAAGGTGGCTGGTGGCAGAAGTGGTGTTGGTGGAAGGTTTGGGTGGTGGCTGGTGGTGGGGCGAAGGTTTGGCGGAGGTGGTGCTGGTGGTGGCTAGTGGCAGAGGTGGTGGTGGAGAAGGTGGTGGGATGGTGGTGGCACCTAGTGGCGGAGGTGGTGGGGTTGGCTGTAATGTCCAAGGGTAAATTTATTTTTTTGGTCCGGTCAATGGTTGTACAGGTTAGCCAATGTCGAAATGTGGCTGGAAGGTTATATCAGCACAATTAATCATAAAGTTAGGGTTAGTTTGGCACTTTTTGATTTTACAAGGTTATATTGGCACTTTCAAACTAAAGGTAGGGTTAGAAAAATATTTAACCCTTAAAATTTTATTATTTATTTAATTAATTTCAATTTTTAAATTTAATTCAAAATATATACAAAAGTACAAATACAAGGCGTGATTAGTAAAATACAAGGTTTAAAATAGCAATCCACATATTATATGAGGCTTGAGGTGTAATTATATAGTCCAGATGCGAATATTGGAGATTTTTTCTAATTGGCAAAAAGAACAGGAGGATTTGTTGCAATTTTCATGTCAGATTTAAGTGAGGTCTGAGCAACAGTGTATAGATTGGAAACAACTAATATAGGGGATGAGTCTCGAGGGGGACAAGGAAATAGACTCAGCGATGTGTGATCAAAGCTAGACAGAGAAGATAATAGATGACGTTGATAAGGAAATTGCTCTTCATAGAATGAAACATCTCTATTGATGATCATTTCTTGATCATGAATGTCATAAAGTTTATAAGCTTTTTGGCTGGGTATCAAAAAGAGACACTAAGCACATGGGCTGAATTTATCCTTATCTAGGAGTGTATTGGTTGCTAATGCAAGGCAACCACACACTCTTTGAGCATGTGCAGTGAGAGTTTTATTTGCAATTTTTCAATTGTTGATTTAATAATCTATAAATTTTATTTGCAATTTTTCTTATACAAATTTATTTAATAAATTAACCTTTAGAATTGACTTATTTTAACACATATCAATATGTGATAAGAAATAACATTAAAAAACTAATTCATTAAACTATATTATATTATATTTTTATTGTAATATTAAATTTCAATTAATTTGTATAATTAATAATTATAAAATATTGACATTTTAATGCTATATGAATTTTATTTATTTGTCTAACATGATGAATTTATATTTTTTGGATCAATTATAAAACTTCATATTTTGTGATTTTCTACTTCAATCAATTAATCATAAATTATTGACAATACCCCTAATTAAAACATTTTAGATCTAATGTATATAATATTTTGATATTATGAATGAGCCCTCCTTATATTTGACCTTGGTTCCACTGCCGCTGTTGATGAAAATGTCCAACTTTATTGTTTGTTTTTGTTTGAAAATGATGCATAGAGTGCAATATTCGTTGACCACCAAATATTTTTGGTCTTCCCTAGAATGTTTAATAAAGTATGATTTTCTCTAAAAATGTTTTTTTTGTCAGAAATGATTCATGATCATGGTAGTGAAAAACACAATGTTATAAATTAATCACAATAATTTTTTTTAAAAATATATTGGAAGAAGAAGAAAATGGACATCTATAACTCAATTGCACGAAGTTTAATTAGTAAAAATTATCATCTAATTTAAAATTTTTAATTAAAAAATTTATGATTATAATAAATATATTTTTTATCATAAATCGTGTAATGGCACGCTATTACAGTCAAATCTTCAATAATTTGATCATTTTTCATATTATATGGAATCTGTATGCATACAATGTTGCTAACGATAACATTGCTTCACTAAAGTGATTTTTATAAATATTTGGTCAAGACAAAGTCTTGAGAAATACCGTTTTTAATAGATTAATGGAAATACAAGGTTTAATTAAAATATTAAAAAGATAAAAGATTTCATTTGCAATATTAAAAATTTATTATATAACGTGTAATAGTTATAAATTTACAACACGATTAATGCAATTCGAAAATTTATCTTTTTTTTAACAAATAAACTTTCATTACCTTAACCTATCAAAAAACCATATCAATCATTGCATATACACCTATTACACTCCATTACTTTGTGGATTGCTATATCACGCCCTGTATTTTATTTAGTTACGCCCTGTATTTTGTACTAAATAAATACTTATGTATTCTCGATATTTTTAAATCAATAATGAAATTGAATAGTTATTAATTATTAATTGTATTTAATGTTAAACAATCACAATTAAAAATGATGTTTGATGATGATGTTTAAGAAGGTGGAAGGGGGGCGGCGGTGGTGGCGTTGGCGGCGGTGGTGGCCGGCCGGCGGTGGTGGCGGTGGTCTTCTCTTCTCCCGGTTCTCCAGTCATTTCCCCGATTCGGTTCTCCTTCTCTGGTTCTCTTTCCCCGGTTCTCCTTCCCATTCTCCGGTCAGGTTCTCATTCCCTAGTTCTTCATCCACTTGACCAGTTGGGTTGTCATTCCCCGGTTCTCCATTCACTTCACCGGTTTGGTTCTCATTCACTGGTTCTCCATTCACTTCCCCGATTCGGTTCTCCTTCTCTGGTTCTCCTTCCCCGGTCCTGTTCTCCTTCCCCGGTTCTCCTTCCTCTTTTTCCGGTTCTCTCCTTCCGATTTTATTTCTTTTGGGTTCTCCTTTCCTCGCATTTTGGGTTCTCCTTTCATCCCATTTTGGGTTCTCCTTTCATCCCATTTTGGGTTCTCCTTTCTTCCCATTTTGGGTTCTCCTTTAATCCCATTTTGGGTTCTCCTTTCTTCCCATTTTGGGTTCTCCTTTCAAATTTCATTACATATTTTTGGTTCTCTTTACACATTTTCATTCCAATTTTATTACACATAATTACTTCTTAAATAAAAATAGTTATTATTATTATTTTACTGACTTAATAAATATTTACACAATTATTAAATTAATTGCTTAATAATTAAAATATTTATTAGTATTAATTTAATTACTTAATAAATAATTATGTAATTATTAATTTCATTACTTAATAAAGAAAAACAGTTATTATTATTATTTTAATTCCCTAACAAATTTTATTTTCCATAAATTATTTTAAATTTGAACTTTAATTTCAAAGAATTATGTTTGCTAATATTTTCTTAAAATATTTTATATTTCAATATTATTTTAAATTTCAATTAAATC
>JAULKM010047647.1:0-12878 GCA_032355605.1 Rubia tinctorum
TAAGAGAGAAGCAGCCAGCAGCCTATACTAGTCTGCGTTGCCATGATTTCTGCAAATTGTTGCATTTCGGCCCTCCTTCAGTAAAGCTTGTTACTTCTAATTGCTTGCTGGAGATATTGCACAGAAATGCAGATCCTGAAAGCATGAAATCGGATAGACCATATGTTAGAAGAGGTTATCTATCCTCCATAAAGGCTATTTTGGAAGGCTTGAGTGGGAAGAGGTTATCAGTGTCTCAGTAAATAGTTCCCTTTGTCTATCTTTGCTCATTGAGTGGGAAGATCAGAATACTGACGAATCTGCAGCTGCAAAGAATCTGTGGTGCAGGATGATAGTCGAGAAACTGATCATGTCTTTGTCAGTCCCGCGCATGGCTTCAAACCTTTCATTATCTATCATAAGCCTGCAATCAATGTTGCTGTGGCTTTGCTGAAATCAAAGAAAACTCCAGTGTGGATGGCTACTGTCTTTGATGAATCTTCTATTACAGATATTGTCGAAAACATTTCAACCAGTAACTTGAGCGCGGATATGGTTCACTTATTCCGTGAGCTATTAAAATCCGGGTATCTGAAAGCTGAGCACATTTCTAGCCTAAACCGGGTGTTTCAGGTGATAATTCATGCTCCTTTTTACCTTATATTACTTCACTTGATCCTACAAATGCTCAACTGTTTAAATAACCATTAGGAAGCTTAAAGAAGCAAATGAATATTAGCTATATGCTGTAGATTTTCCTTAGAATGCATTTCTGCTTTGGCTTTCAACTCTTTCCTCAATTCTAACAATTCCTTAGACTGCATTGCTGAAGCCGTTTGGTTATTGTGGAAAAAGTGGTTAAACGGATATCACTCACGGGGCACAAAATAAGGCTTAATTGTTTGTTCTGCAGGCATGCAGGCAACATTTATACGTAGATGAGATTACAAGTGATTGCACCAGCGAGAAGGAGAAGAAAAATGAAGATCCTGGTGATTTTGGGAATATCTATGAGTTCCTTGTTAGCCTTGTGTCATCTCACATGTGTCACAATACAGGAGTAGGGGGATCACAGAGTACGAATATAGACCTGATGTCGGAGATGGATTCCTTCTCGAAGTGCATGATGGAAGAGGGAGTGTTAACTGTAAATAGCCCTTTGATATTTACTGTTTTGACTTTGTAAATATAGATAACAAATCCCTTCCGAAATGGGATCCTAGTGGCTGATTATTCTCCCTTATGTTATGGGATTTAGTTGTTGTAAACGTGTATATATACACTACCAAAGTAATGAAGCAGAACAACACTTTCCATCATCATAATATCTCCTTTTCATCAATTACAAAGCCCAATTGATTAAGTTTGGCCCATGAAAGACAGCAAAACCATATTGAGAGCGGCTATCATCGGAGACAAAGATCCAACCAGCATCAGAAAATGCAAGGAGGAAAGCAACCTTGGTTGGTCGAAAATGAATCGGTGATCAGAAGTTCCTTTGAGATACCATAGGATGCATTTCACAGCTTGCCAGTGCAAGGTAGTCGGAGAATGCATAAACGAACACACCCTATTCATGGCATATGCAATTTTGGGGCGTGTGATATTTGCATATTTAAGAGAGCCAACAACTTGACTATACAACTTAGGATCAGAAAATGGTTCACCTTGTAGTCGAAGCTGTGAAGATGGGTCCGCAGGAGATGAAATCCGCTTGGAATCCTGCATTTTACATTTGTTGAGAACATTAGCAATATAATTCCGCTGAGATAAGGTGATGCCAACAAGAATAGTGTCTTTCAGTCAATGTGCATTTTCCATACATAGTTGGAGGATTAATTACGGAGATAATTAATTCCGTTATTTTGAGTGATCGGAATGTTTAGCTGGAAAGTGCTTTCGATCAGTTAGCATTAATTATATTTGGAAAATAAATAACGAAATTACACGAACTATTTAAAATAACTAAGAATAATAAAATTTATTAACTATTCATGTGTAGAATTGGAAAGTTTAAAATACAATTAATAATCAAGTTTCAAGCAATCACATATTGATGTAGTCACGAGTAAACTCGCTGCCCTTGAAACGAATGAGTCCCGTCGTGGACATCGTTCCCTAGGATAAAACCATCGAAGGTAATAATTAACCAGTAAAAATTACCTCGGATTCACACAAAGCCTGAAGGACTATCACTGACAGAAAAAGAAAAAAGATAAAACTCAAGTTTAGAAGAAATGAGGAACTTGAGAATGGTGCAAGGTTTCTGTCCGACATAGAGACTCTATTTATAGTTGTCTAAAAGACCCTATAGAAAGATACGGTGAAAGATCTGATTCCCGTAATCAGAGAAAATATTCTCCAACCACCAAATTTTTAACAAATATTCAAATAGATTCTGGAAAGATAAGAATATCTCATATTCCTTATCATGATTAACCGCGTATCAAATATTATATTTTCCACACGTGATTCCAAGAATATTTGTTACGCGGTTTGGGCTTTCTAAAGACTTCCACACGATACATACGCGTTTTGGACAGTAAAAAACCATAGAAAACTCATTACATGTGAATATATTTCCGCCTAAGTTTCCATTCCAAGAGTGACCCTTTGAGCATCCATATCTCATTCACCCTTTATCCGTTTTGAGAGTTTAAACTGACAATTTTATAGTACTCGCAAAGGAGAATAAAAAAACGATGCCCACTGACCCTAATTCAGTTCGAACCAAACTCAAACGAAGCCAGAAATTTAACAAAATACAACTTTTTTTCCAATCATTTTCCAACAATCCCCCACATGAATAGATATTGATGAGGAATCAGAACAATCACGCCAGATGCGGAGTTTAACTCGGTGATATATTCATTTCGACTGCATAGATGCTGCATAGGATAAGTAGGTGTCACCCTTTGAACTTTCCCATGGGAGAGTACACTTAGCCCACTGATTAGGAAGTAGACACGATATCCTTGAATTCCCATACCGCTTGTGTGAACGACAATGCACTTCCCACAGACATCTTTCCTAGCCTTTTTGCTTTCCTCGATTGTGTCCATTAATCAGGCCATGACACACGCCTAGTTATGTAAGGTTTCTAAGGAATTGCGTCACATCAACTCCCTTTCGAAGCAGCCACAATTCTTGCTTACATAGGTGATTCTTAGTGTAAGAGAAGTTTCGTAAACTATGTGCTCTTTCAAGTATCATACACTCGATGCCGTGAATCATTAAAATCAATTAAATGTTTAACCTTCATTCCCTTCACCGTTTCTTCATCATAGGAATAAGACAGGAGGTATGAACCCCTCACAGTGATCGCGATGGGTCTTTGTAGTTTAGTTGTCCCTTTGAGCCTAGATCTTGGGATCTCCAGTCACATAGGTTGGGTGTCCACGTACGTAACCCACCATTTATTGGACTCAGTCCTATTACTTTCAATGAATTCTCAACTAACTCTCGATTCAATTTCTTCATCAAGAAATTGGTTCATTCTTTTCGTCAAAGAATCACAACCCTTATCACATTAACCTTACGTAGTCAACATCGATAATTATCGTAGAGAGCAGTTGTTTTATGGTATAGTGTCCATGTCAAGACATGTCATCATCGATATGGCTTTACACTACACCAGTAGGCATACACATGCTTTGGTCATCCTAGGGTATCCACCACTAAATGACATAGCTTCCCCAATCTTGTCCAACACAATGGACTTAGATTCCTCTATGAATCTAACAAGAGAGAATAATTTCTCTACACAATTCAAGCCATATCCACGAGTTTTTTTTCCAAAGATCATTTCTGGTTTACTCGTGTATCATCTTACTTTCCATTGTAAACAATGTCTAATGTACTCTGCAATAAGTACTTCAGACTTTCAATGACTCTTGAGTTCTCTCCTTAAGAGACACCTCACCTTTACAAAAGGTAACTCACAAGTTTAGAGCCATTCCATTGAATACGACATATCTCTAAGAGACTGAATCATCGTATCAATTTTTCCATCAATGAGATAATCATCAATTCAAAGACATAAATGACATGGTCATTTTTCGTGTCCCTTGGAGTATATGCCTTTATCGAACTCATTGATTCAATATCATTGGCTAAATAACAATTAGTTTGGTCAAATGATGGGTCGTTTAGGAGCATTGAGCTTTTCATATTGCTCTATTCAAATTTTAATATCTAAATCTCCTATTAATCATTTAGGTCCATTAGACGTACTTCTAGCTTTCACAAAGCCTCGATATCAAGTACCATCACCCTTGGACTTATTCTCACGTCTATAGAGCACCCATCAAGTACACAAATGTACTTACTAATTGCTCAAATCTACTAGTACTCTAGTGATTTATCCTCACGTGTTAGATCAATCTCTCTATTGATCATTTCATGGAATCTCGTTTCCTTCGTTGTTTTGCCCTTGATCCTTACCAATTCCATCTATAGACTCATAATTCCATTTATGATAAATCAATATCTCTATCAGAATTTTCCACAAAATAAACTTTCCATGTAGATCTATTTATAAAATCCATATATTATTTCTTGTGAAATTTCAAGAAATTGATAGCACTTCAACACTATGCATATCTAGTAAAGATACTGTTTAAGTATCCTTTTTACTACTTTCGTAATACACCAACCCCCACATTCGAAAGAACTTGTAGGATGGCTTTGAGAAGAGTTTTATTTTCCTCCTTCTTGGGGTATCTTATTTAAAAGATTGCCAACCAACGTAAAGGCTCCCCCACATCGCTTTGATCATTTCTAGAGATTTCATTCAACCACCACATACCTTGCAAATGTTTTTTTTGCATTGTAAAGCATATTCACCAAAGGATTCTATGTATTCACCGTTATGGTCACATATAACCACATATGGTTTCTATGCATCACATAAGTGGTTTCGTTAATTTACAAACCCCACTTACTAAATGTCTCGGGTGTTCAATAACGAATCAAACACTAGGTTCTTACCCATAAAATTTCTTTTAGGGCTAGATCCTTTAAAAAATCACAACACTTTCATGTATTCATATTTTATCGCGGAAGTCACTCTTATTCCTTCAACTCTCTTGGAATTAGAGATAACTAAACTTCCCAGTATCAATTAATCGTTCATCCTTGCATGACCACTACCACAACAAATGTAGTATGAAATATTCAAGGATTCGATTAACTCTCATTAGGGTGCACAGTGAGTTTGCCAACTCCACAAAATTTTCATGGCCATTTTAAAGCCAAACTGCACTTGACTTTTAGACTGCTCAAATCAAACTTGAGTGCCTTTGTGCTTGAAACCACATTCAAGTCGGTTGCTTGACTCAAGTTCGAGTGCCCTGCTCGACTCAATTTTGAGTTTACCCTCTTGGTTCGAGTTAAAGTCTTCTCGACTCAAATTCAAATTTTCTCGAATATCAAGTTCCTTGCATTCTCAACTCGATCAACTCGATTTAAGTCTCTCGTAATGACTTTTAATCTCGAGTACCTTTCAATTCTTATTGTCGTTGAATTTTCAGGTTTTCACCTTTCCCCACATTGGGTTGGTTTTATTGAATATCCCCACACGTGTTAAGTTTCTCAAAACCTCACATCTTGGGGTTCCTAGACCAATTGTCTTAGGATTTCTAATCTCAGAATTCTATGGTTTTGCAACCAAAAAATCTAGAGATTTGCCCAAATGTCTTGGGATTCCCAATCTCATGATTCTTAAAATTTTCAACCATAAATCAAGATATTTGTTCAAAAGTCTTGGGATTCCCAATCTGTCGATTCTTAGGTTTCTCAACTGAATTCTTGAGATTTTCCCAGAATTTTAGCATAGTCATGATAACTCATGCTTTAGGCTTTATACCATGGTTCACAAGAACCAATATCCAAGACATAGTCGTAAACTAATGTTTTCATGTTCATATTTGTCAAGGTCATACAAAATAACCAAAATACGTTAAACGTCAGACCCATGTGCTCTATTCATGTAACCCAAAAATTGCCAAATGTGCGATGTATGCTCATAGGCAATCAATCAAGATAGCCAATTATTGGGAATAACCTCGTCAAACCTTCAATTCATCAAAATTGCATTTTTCCAAACAATTCATATAATCATAGCATATGAAAGCATAACACAAATTTAGACACAACATGCATCATGGATCAAATAACCAATTTACACATATTTCATTCATGTATGGATTTATTGCACTCTCACCGAGAGATTGCATATTTATGTGCGAATGAACTTTAACGTTTTATCACATGAGCTTCTCAGACCAAGCATATAAACGTCATGAATCACAAACAACACTTTGTCACACAAAATATGGTTTAAAATATAAACCAACACACAAAATATGGTTTAAAATATAAACCAGCATGATCAACCCACATAACCAAATTATTATACCATACAAAATAGGTATTTCTACATTTGATCAAGTATTTAAGCAAATACTATTACATTTCGAGGGCTCGGGAAATTAAATATATTTCGTAATTTCCAAACACATGCACCACTTTCATAATTAAAATGGAATAATAATGCTTGATTCAATATTCAAAACTCATGTCATTTTTTCTAATTTTAATCCAATCTTTCATGCAAAGAATCAAATATGATTACTCACCATATCAACATTTAATCCCATAAGAATGAATATCATGGAAATAACATATTTTCATAAGCACGTTATGCCATGTAATTTAACACACGTACGTACCATATATCTCAGTTTGCGAAACTATAGTTACACCTCTGACAGTCAACTCTTTTGTGTCGTCAAGCAATAAGTCTTGCTACGTCTTTGACGCCAACTTTCTCTTCCATATGTGGAGATAAATAATCGTATATACTCCAATTCACTAATGTGTACATACAAAAATTATTTATCATAAATATATGTACACATTTAATATTGCATATAAGCTCGGACAAGTTCGTGCAACTAGAATAACTGAATCAATTTCCATTTGCAAAATAAAATATAATTATCGTACATTACAATGAAATATTAAACCAAGAAAATTTTCAAATCAAATTTCCCAGTTTCCATGTATAATTTTCACGGCCAAATTTAACTTCATCAAATTTTGGAATTGAATTTTCGCACATACGCATACCAATTCATATAAATATAAAGCGTGCAATGTTGACAAAGTAAAGCATGCAATCTTCAAAATAAAGCATGCAATTTCCATAACTATTGTAGTTTTTGGAACCAACACGTGCCAAATTAAGGCATACACCCAATTTACTCAAAACGCATGCATTCATGCAGATTTCAATCAAAGCAACATCCACATATATATATATGAACAAAATATGGTATGTAATTTTCGTTCGATCATTGAGCATTCGGTATGCAATTTTCAAATCAATATAATTCAACAAAAAATTCTTTCGTTTCAACATTGTTGGACATATATTGAGTATATGATGCAAAAATTAAATAATGAAAATTGAACGAGCAACTTACATATCTAAGAATAATAAAATTTTATTAATTATTCAGGCATACATTCAGAGAGTTTAAATTACGAATAATTAAAACATACATGCGATATATCAACAATAAATAAATCACGTTTCAAGCAAAACAAAGCGATGAAGTCACGAGTAAAATCGCTGCCTTTGAAACGAATGAACGCCGTTGTGGACATTGTTCCCTAGGATAACAATTAACAAGTAAGAGTTACCTCAGATTCACGCAAGGCCGAAAGACTATAACTTTGACATAGCAACTGACGGAAACTTCGAGAAAGACAGAAAGAAGACTCAAGTTTAGAATATGGAGAGACTTTAGAAATGGTGTGAGTTTCCTAGCTGACTTAGAGGCTCTATTTATACTATTCTAAGAGACCCTAATCACGGAGACGTGATATTCTGATTTTATGTAATTAGAGAAAAATGTTCTCCAATCACCAACTCATAAAATCCGAGACATTCCAAGAATACTCGAGTTAAATCTGCTGGAAATGGAAGAAATATCTGCGCAATATTCTTCAGCGTATTAAATATGGTAAACAGTGTATTCATTTATGAAAATATATCTCACAAAATGTGGAAGTATTTTTTTCTTATCTCTTAAGAATTACCCACAAGCAATTCCATATATATTACGCGATTGAGCCTTCTAGAGACTTCCACACGGTCCATACGTGTTTTAGACAGTCCAGAGAAAAAAATAATCTGGGCAATTTCGTCCCAACTTTTCTCTTTCAAGAGTGACATTTCAAACATCCATATCTCATTCACCCATGATCCGTTTTGAGATTTTAAATAGTCCATTTTATAGTACTCGCGGAGGATAACCCAAAAATGACATCCACCGACCCTAAATCTGTAGGGGTCCCACTCAAAACAATGCCCAAAAGTTGATGAATTTCAACCTTTTAACCATCATTTTCCAACAATATTAACTCGCTTCCCGCGAAAACCATGACCATTTAGCAGAGAGAAGCGTACAACACATCAATATCACTACGCCAGACAAGAATCTTCAACAATTCTAACACCATTTGATACAAAAAATTATCCATGTTGTCTAAACTGGAAACACCTTGGAGAACACGACTCCTCTTGGAGAAACACAAATCGAGAACATGACTCCTCTTGGAGAAACACAAATCGAGAACAT
The DNA here is from genome assembly GCA_032355605.1 of Rubia tinctorum. Taxonomy (NCBI): domain Eukaryota; kingdom Viridiplantae; phylum Streptophyta; class Magnoliopsida; order Gentianales; family Rubiaceae; genus Rubia; species Rubia tinctorum. The sequence continues at coordinate 8,628 of JAULKM010047647.1, forward strand.
GACTCCTCTTGGAGAAACACGCGATATCGGAGTAAATACATCGGCATGAACTATAAAATTGAGTGATCATCATGAACACAACAATCTAATCTATCAGGTTAAAGAACAATAACGATATATGGAGAAAAATTCATACTTATTCAGTAAAATAAACATTAAAAGAATATCGATTGAAGAAAAAAATTCATGAGGAGATGGAGAAAAGAAAATTCAACAAGAAAAAGTCTTTTAAGAAGAGAAGGAGAGCGTGCGGCATGTTAGGGTTTTCCATAACTTAAGGCATGATCCCCATTTGGTTACTTTTGGGTATTAAAGTAATGCACGAATTCGCAAGATCTGCAACGGCATATATTCACTTGATCTCGAAGACTTGAATAGTATAAAAAAAAACCTGGGATCAAATTAATGTACATATTCTAAGACAATTAACCTATCTTCCTTTTCAGTTGTTGTTCTTTTAGATCTCAAATCATTTAACATTCAAAAGAACAATATGGGAATAGGAGATACTCAATCCGTGCCTTTTTAGTATCTTACTTCATCTTTTCTTACTATTCAATGATGATTTTATAATTTTAATATCTTAAATTATGTTTAAAAATAAATTATGAAAATTAAATATTCTAAAAATATGTGTTACGATTAACGTAGTAGTATCTCATGTGATATTTTTCACATTTATGAATTTATATATTTTTACAATACAAACAATATCAACTTTATTGATGAATAGTGATGTGAGACACTAAAAAAGAGACAGAGGGAGTATGTGAAGTATCCGCCTCAAATATAATTGGATGGTCTTAATTGTATGATATTCAGATCTAGATGAATGAGTAGATGTAGGCCCCGTCCAGTTCAACTTATTTCATCTCCAATAATTTCAGTTCAATTTTATAACTCTTCTCAGCTCATATCAATTCATCTCAGCTCCAATCAACTCAGCTCAGCTATTCTCCACTCTTCTCAGTTCCTCTCAACTCCTCTCAGCTCTTCTCTACTCAGCTCTTTTCAGCTCCAATCAACTCAACTCAACTCTAATAATTTAAGATCGTCTACTTTCAACTCCATTTAAATCTTTTTTTTAATTTAGAAAGTTCTTTCATCTATTTTGAATATGAAACTTATTGTAAATGTTGTTCATATTTGAATGTATGAATTATTATAATTATTGTGATTATGAAAAACATACATAGTGTCATAGATGTTTAATTTAACATACAATTAACATAATCTAGTATTAATTATTAACAAATTGTTAAATACTATAAAATTTAAAATCTTAATTTTAAAATCATTTAATTAAGTTTTTCTTAGGTGTAAAAATATTAATTATGAATTTTACTAAGATTGAATACCATAAAAACTATAAGGTAACTATTGAGAAAAAGCATATAATTATCACTTTCTGATAAATTCTATCTAAAGTATTAATTAGTGTTTTAAATTATGGAAGTATACAGTACCAAATTTCACTTCGTTTCATTGATTGTAAATTTCCTCAAAATAACTGAACTCTAGGACTATTAATCAATATGTAGTTTAAATCAATTCAACACATATAAATTGCATGAAATATACTCTCTCCGTCCCAGCAGTAATGACATATTTACTTTTTCATGGTTTTCAATAATCATGTTTGACAAATAATATCTCTATCTACATATACCAATTTTGCATAAAAAATTGATATTTAGAAAATATATGTTAAGATGAATTCAACAATATCTCATATGATATATTTATTGTATATAAATTAATTTATATTTATGGTAAAAGAATTTAACTTTGAAAATAGTAATTTGCTGGAGCGGAGGGAGTATAGATTTTGGGGTTGCCTAACTTAAAGACTTTCCAAATCATATTCGGAATTGGAAATACACGTCAATCGGTGCATGCAATCTCACTCTCACTCGTATTTTTGGGATTTTTTAAAATTTATTATTAGTCATTTCCGTTTGGTGGAAGGAAAACAATTTGATATCAAAACTTTCAAGTATATGTGTAAAATTAATTTGACACTTGTCTGTGCATGCAATATTACTCGAGAAATAGGAAACTAAATGAAATGAAACGCTAGAACCGGGTATAGCCTAAAATTCGATATTTTGGGTTATGATTCACTACTTCGATTTCAAGACTCCATACCATCAAAGTTTCTCCTTTTTATTTGGGTTTGTATCACCAAATTTTTTTATATGTCGGGATTTTGTATGTGAAGAGGTGGATGCTTAATAAAAAAAATTGCAAGTGTTAATTCAAAGCTATAATTAAACACATCCTTAATTTTCTCCCAATAATTGTAACTTGAATTTGACACTTGTCAAAATTTCATTAGACCACTACTTCCTCTAGATATAAAACGCCTAGATAATATGTTAGTATTTTCTTTCAAACATTTACTGATTACTGAAGATCTGAACCAATTAATTACATTAATCACGTCCATAATTAAATTGTCCACTGATTAATTATCTTAACCCATTAAACTCATTTCATGGTGAGTCCAAATTTAAGTACAAGAAAAATTTTCCATTAATTCTCTAATTAATTTTAAATAAAATTCATTGATAAGTGGGACATATATGCCGGCTCTAATAATGGAAATGGTAGAAGCTAGGAGACTTTTTCACTTGATAAAGGGTTTAACTTCAAAATATCAAATGAAAGATGAATACTTTTACAAGCAGCATTGTTTCACAAAAAATTACACTCCAAAGTCAGAACAAAAACACATTTTAGCCAACAATGAAGGAAGCAATACTCTGAATCAGACTTTTAACCTTCTTAGAGGAGGGATCATCGACCTGAAAACAACCCTCTCCATCCACCTGAAAACAATCGCCTTCACTTTACCATCCATCCGTTTCATTTTAAATTTCACCTTTTGACTTTTAATAGCTGACTTGAAAAATATTTGATTTTAATATCTTTCATTAAAAATGATTAAAACTTGTGAAAAATTGATATTTTGAAAATATATGTTATAACGAATCTAACAGTGTGTCACACACACTAGATAAAAAACTTCCAGTTGTTACGCATTTTTGGAGCATCTCTGATATATAAAAGCGTCGCTAAAATTATTAGTGATGCAATATGAAGTGTCTCTATTCAGTGTGTCACTAAAACTTTGTGATGTTTTTAAGTATCATTTTATGTTTTGTGACGCTTTAAGATGCAGTTCAATTTAGAAGTGTCACTAAATTTGTGACATGGATTGATGTGACAATTCAGTTTAGTGACATGTACACGTGATACAAATATTTTAGTGACACCTGAAGGTGAAACAAATATTGTGACATTTCCTTACCTGTCACAAAATACACATCACTACTGGATTTTTTTTAGTGACAATAGTATATACAACTATATAATAATTCAATTTTTGGGTCAAATAGCAAGTTTTGACTATATGAATAGTTAAATTGAATTTTGAAATGGGACATAGGGAGTATTTAAGGGAATGGAGGAAGTATTTTTTAAATTTAAAACATTACTTGTTTTGTAATGTTGTTGTAAGTATATTAATTAAAGCAGTACTCGTAGACAAATCCTGTACTCGCTCTGTTTCATTTTAATTTAAACATTTTGACTTTCAATGGTTGATTGAAAAATGTTCGATTACTAAAATCGTTCATAAGGATAAATAGAACAAATAAAACGTTTATGTTTTGAAACTATATCTTATAATGAATCTAACATGATATCACATAATAATATTTAGAGAAAAGTGATTTATTAACCCTACCTACTTGACATAAGTGCCAATATAATCTTCAGATAATTTTTAGTGCACATATAACCCTACCTAGTTGATGTAAGTGCCAATATAACCCTATAAGTGGTCCAGCGGTGGTCTGGCGGTGGTCCGGCGGTGGTCCGGTGAAAATTCGATCAAAATCCGGCCAAAATGGGGTCTGAGGGTTATATTGGCACTTACATCAATTAGGTAGGATTATATCTGCACTAAAAATTATTTGAGGGTTAGATTGACACCTATGTCTAGTAGGTAAGGTTATATTGGTATATATCCCTAATATTTATATTTATACACCAATTCAGCTCTACCGTCAAAGTTAGAAATTTTAACTAAATTAATATTTAAACTGTATGTTAAAATGGGATGGGGAGGGGAGTAGTATATTTATGCTCACATATAATTATATACTCTATGTTTTTGACAGGTATAGTATAGTTTCACATGTTTCTAAACTTTGATAATACATAAGCAACGAAAAATATTGATTT
>JAULKM010047658.1:0-12878 GCA_032355605.1 Rubia tinctorum
TATAAAATTTATAACTACTACACGTTGCATAATAAAACTTTAATATTGCAACAAATATCTTTTACCTTTTATTATTATTATTAAACTCCATCTTTCCATAAGCTTATGGAAAGACCGTTTTTCCCAAAACTTTGCCTAAAACGTAATGAATATGTTAATTAATGTTTGGTTCATATTTTTAATCATTCCTTTTCCTACATTCATGGTTTGTGGTGAATGGTGATTCTTTACCCTCACCATGGAATTGGGATTCCAAATATTCGTTTCTAACAGTAAATAATTATTTTACTCACACGTCTTTTTCTACCAGTAAACGTTCCAATTTCTTAAATGTTGGGAAAATATATATTATGTGTATTGTTATTTAAAATTTTAGTCTCGTACAAATATCAATTGGACAGAACATTAATCACACACACATATATATATTTCTATATTTTAAGAGAATAAATAAATTAAATAGTATTGTTATATTTTAACTTAAATTTGTTACAGACAAAGAAAATTAATAAGATTAATGAAAAAATAGTATTATAATTTTTTCGATTTATATAGGGGTTGAATTTTAGTAAAACTATAGTTTTCTTATAAACTAATATATAATAATAAATAATATTATTCTATAATTTATTTATATTATAAATAATATTTATCCCAAACACCATATAATAGAATTTTTTGGATGGTGCTGTCAACCGGGGATGTTGAAGTTATTTTGACTATTCTAAACCCAAATTGTTTGAAAATAGTATACTAATATTTTATATGTTACTAATTTTAATTCTTTACTATATATAATCAATCATAATTTGTTAAAATATATACCTTCTTAAAATATAATTAAAACCATAAACATCTCATTGCAATATCACTGAAGAAAAACCAAAGAAACATATAATTTGAAATAACAAAATGTTCGGATGTTTTTATACATTGATAGAGTACTTTTGATAAAAATATGTATACATATTATTTATTTATTTATTTACTTATATATAACAAAACTTGTTTTCAACCGACTAACTGTTACATGAGAATATTTTATAATCATCTCAAGCACCATATAATAAAAATTGTTTGGATGGTGCTGTCAACCGGGGATATTGAAGTCATTTTGACTATTCTAAACCCAAGTTGTCTGAAAACAACATACTAATATTTTATATGTTACTGATTTTAATTCTTTACTGTATATAATCAATCATAATTTCTTAAAATATATAATTTCTTAAAATATAATTAAAACCATAAACATCTTATATATAAGTGAAGAAAATCCAAATAAACATATAATTTGAAATAACAAAATGTTCGGATGTTTTTATACATTGATAGAGTACTTTTAATAAAAATATATATACATATTATTTATTTATTTACTTATATATAACTAAATCCTGTTTTACACCGACTAACTGTTAAATGATAATATTTTATAATCATCCCAAGCACCATATAATAGAAATTGTTTGGATGGTGCTGTCAACCGGGGATATTGAAGTCATTTTGACTATTCTAAACCCAAAATGTCTGAAAATAACATACTAATATTTTATATGTTACTGGTTTTAATTATTTACTATATATAATCAATCATAGTTTGTTAAAATATATAACTTCTTAAAATATAATTAAAACCATAAATATCTCATTGTAATATATATATATATATATATATATATATATATATATATATCACTGAAGAAAATCCAAAGAAACATATAATTTGAAATAACAAAATGTTCTAATGTTTTTATACATTGATAAAGTACTTTTGATTAAAAAAATATGTATACATATTATTTATTTATTTACTTATATATAACAAAATTCCATTTTAGACCGACTAATTGTTAAATGAGGACATTTTAAAATTAGTAGGACTAATAAAGTTATTTGATATTTACATTTATTTATTGCAATAAGATACATACAACTATGACAACATTTTAAAATGAATCTCAACATATAAATAAATATTTTTAAAATAATTTGAATGAAATATTATAAAAGTAATCAAATTTTATTGTATTAATTATTTAACGATTTCTAACCATTTCATATAATTTTACTTAGATGAATAAACTTTAAAATTTAAATAAAAATTTTTGTTCTCAATTTAAATATAAGAAACAACATGTACATCAAACTTAATACTAATATTTTAATTAATTATATTGCGCAACGCGCGATGGTAGTCAACTATTATTATTTTAATATAAATATACTCCCTCTGTTTTGTTATTTATAGCACCATAGGTTTAGATGTTTGAATTTAGTTGAAGAAAATGAGTGAATGAAATTGAATGTAAAAAGTAAAAAGTAAAAAGTAGAATGACTAGATGAAATTAATGGAATATTGTCAAAAATGGAAAGTGTGTCATTTAAAAAAAAATATTCAAATTAGGTAAGTGTCTCAATAAGAGAAAAAACAGAGAGAGTATATTATTTTCTTATATAAATAATTAATTTATTATTTTATATTATAAATAACAATTATATTATTTATATAAATATTTCTATTTCATATATTATTTTATAGTTTATATTTATCATCAAAATGAAAATTACAATATTCTGATTATTATTTCAATAAAAATATTATGATATTATTTTTTGAGTTGAGTCGAATTTAAATAAAACTATAGCTTTCATATGAACTGATTTTTTAGTAAAAAATTATATTATTTTTTGAGTTGAGTCAAATTTAAATAAAACTGTAGCTTTCATATGAACTGATTTTTTTTAGTAAAATATTATATTATTTTTTAACTTTATACTTCTCAGAATAGTTATATTATTTTATAATAAATATATTATTTTATATGAATACTATTATTTTATTTTTTATAATACAAAAATTAATAAATTAAGTAGCAATATATACTTTAACTTAAATAAATTTAAGATAAAAAATTAATATCATACGTAAAAATTATATAATAAATTTACTTTTTGAGTTGTATATAAGTCGAATACTAATAAAATTAATATTACTATTATATTCATAAAAAATAATATTATTTCATAATTTAGACTAATATATAATATTTTAATATAAATATGTTATTTTATTATATAAGTAATTTAATTTATTATTTTGGTTGATCAATTTAGATATTTGTTCTTAAGAAAGTTTATTTTATTAACTTATATGACCATTTTATTAGAAATCAAAATTTGTTTCCCTCCTTGAACTAAACAGGTATAAAGGGAACGGAGGAGAACTAGATTCTTTTTCCGTTGCTGAACCAAACAGTTTGAAAAATCCAGTATCATTACTTTCCTTTCTTTTCCACTCCCTTTCCTGATTCTATCCCTTTCCGCCGTTTTAACCAAACGGACCCCTAGTATGTTTTATAGACAATTCATTATTAAATATTTTGAGAAATCCGGATTGACCCAGAATTTTTTTGCTTCCCTTCCCCTTTTTGTGCAATTTTTTTTGTTATTTCATTTGTAAGAATTTTGTGCGAAGAATTTTATTATAAAAATTGGCTCACTGCTGAAATTATCCAACATATTTAATATTTGTGAATTCCCATTAATCATTGAGAAATCAAAAAAACTAAATAAAAACAATACATTATTATACTATTAAAAAATTAGGGAATTAATTTATGTCCCTACATCCTGCACTCCCCCATCCTATTTAAAATTATACATTTTTTCTCCAACTTTCTCATTTCATGGTTGACCATAAATTTTAATTTGTATATAGGTAACAATATCAAAATGTGACATATTGTTAAATTTCCTTCAACATGTATTTTTTAAATTTTAATTTTTTATTCACAATCACTACACGCTATTAAAGTTATCAGTAGTCAAACGTAATTTTACAAAGATGATCAATTTTTTTGCAAATTCAGCTGCAACGAAGAACTACTTTAATGTGGTAATGAAATAAAAGCAGTGATGAGTTGAGTCTCCTAAAACTGCATTTAGCTTAATTATAATCTCCAATAAAATTAATAGCATATATTTCTTTTTCCATTAATTAAAAAATTATATAAGGATTTAAAATAAAGTTCTCGCCCGGGGTTTCAAATTACTTTGGAACGGCCCAGTTGATACCCCCATTTGCATACAAAATATGCCATTTCTATTTAATGGCATATTTATATATAAAAATAAAAAATCATATTGATGTCTATGAGATTGTCCACGGCCATTGGTGTTTCCCTTGCTAGGTCAAATTCCGCTTCTACTTTATATTGGTGAAAATAAGGCTTTCAACAAATATGGAGAGAATTGGAGAAAAAACTAAGAAAACTATGAAAAACTAGAGTTTGGAGACCCAAAAGTTGGGCTCAAATGAAAAAGAGGAAGATGGTGACTATTTACAAGTGGAAGAGAGAAGGAAAAGTCAGTCGGTCAAACCATAGTCAAAGGTGATTAGCACGATCTGTGGCCAAAAATACGGGTGGGGCCTAAGTTTGGCACGGTTTGTGCACAAAAATATATTCAATGACAAAGGGTTGATTCAAGCAGTGCGGAATTGCACGACCCATTCTCCGGGTCTTGAATTTATCCTTTTGAAGTATTCTGAAAAATACGGTCTGTTCCAAAGGGGTTTATACGGGCTATGTAGAATTGCTTGGTCCGTTCCTCAAGCCTTGAATTTGGCCTTCCGAAGCATTCTGAAAAATACGACTCGTGCCCAAAAATGTGATCCGTGCTTTCAGTATGACTTCAGCATTAAACCTTTTTTCACCGATCCAGGTGAGCCGTTGAATTGTTTATCCATTTCGTGAGTTCTTTTACTCACGGAGACAAAGTCAACTATGCCATCCGTAGACACAGTCAACTATGCCATCCGTAGACACCAATTCATCTCAGATCATTCTCAGAACTTGGATTTAAAACTTGAAACATTCTTCACCCATTGAGGCGGAGATGGTAGAGTAGAACCAGTTGAGACATATAACGCAATTTGTTACGTTCATGTGCAAATAAGCACACTCTTCTGCTACAATTTCCACCATCTCTGCACAACCGAGTCCTGTACTGAGCAGGATGTAGTCAGATTTCGAACATGCCATGAGCGAATTCCACATATCCCCTCTTGGACAATCGTTCTTGCCATACTTCGGACATGGAACACAGGTGTAATTGTTCCTCCAGGGGTCCCTTCTTCGCACATTCTCCCATGGATGAGCGAATGGACACCCCATCCAATCTTGAGAATTGGCGCGTGAACAAGGCCAGACCTTGAATTTGAACATCCACTACAACAAAATGGCTCTATCACAACATATATTTTATGACATTTTTTACTTATTTAGTTATAGAATACTATAATGACATCAGGTAAGATAGCAAGATAGCAAAGTAGTATCAATAAAATTTATGTTAGTACAGTTACGTATACCAACATTTTAAATATAGTGTTGTGATGTCATATGATCTCAATATTGCGTAATTTATGTCCAAACTAATGTTGGGATACATGGGTTATTAATTCATTATTAAATGTAATATAACACATATTATAGTTCTAAATTTACATTAAAAATAATGACATTGAGGTAGTTATAGTGAGTCAAAACCAACGTTAGTGAATTAGTGAGATGGTGTTCTAAAAGAATTATGTTTTAAAATTACAATATTTACGTGTACATTAACATTACAATATTGTTGTGAATGGCTGAATTTGTTTTTCTTTTAAAATGTAATTAACTATTGAAATAATTATAAAATATTAAATTTTAATTAATACACTAACAATAAATATTAAATGCAAAAAAAAATCTAGATGTGAATTTGAATAATTAAATACAACTGTTGTTAATTATTGCTATTAGTTTATATAAATTACAAAATTTTATTTTTTGAAAAATTTATCGTCCGAAAAATATGTAAAAGGAAGGTGGTGTAAAATATAAAACAGACAAAAATATTTACTTTTAAAAATGTAAATACAAGATCATATCAAAGAGTTGGGATTATTTTGATCTCCACCTTGAATCAATTTAGGCGGAAATCAAATTGGGCGGTAAAAAATGGCACGCAACTCTCCTCGCCCATTTTCTACTTCATTCAATGGTTACTGTTCATGCTTATTTCCACGTGTTTCGCCATTTCCTATGTTTCTTTTCTTTGTCTTTTTCTCTCTATCTTTGGGTCTCTACTCATTGAACTCATGATCGAGTCCATCGGTTATATAATGTGACTATCTTTTATTTTTTAGATTTGTTTTGTAGAAAAATAATGGATTCCACGTTTCTACCTCCTTGTTCTCGCTTCTTCTTCTCTTTACCGCTTACACATAGGCACACACTGAGCTCACTTTCTTTTTTCTTGTTTTCTACTTTCTTTTACCACTGTAATTTGGCTTGTAAAGATAAAATCATGTCTGATTAGGACACATACGAGGATCAAGTATATCTTCCTTCTTCTTTTTTATAGAATATTCGACATTATGTGTGCGAATGAAGTGCGGAGTCGCACTGCTCTATCATACCTAATAAATCAACAATAATTAACCAATACAACCAGAACTTGAAATGTACCATCTAAAGGTCCCATTCCAAGTTCACAACAGCCAGTCTCAAATTTAATCAAACTAAATTGGTAAGACTAAAGCTAGGTAATCGAAAACACATAATCCTACCATACAATATCCAGAAAACATCCCATCAAAGTACAAATCAAACAAAAGACAAAATATTCCAATAAAATCCAAACAAAGAGTCACCATCATGTATGACAAACTAACATCCATGGCAATCAATAGGGTGGTGATAGGGGTGGGATAACATCATCTGCCGACGAACTATTTCCATCGACTTGAGAATTAACCTCCGACTCTTCTGTGGAAGCCTCGGTATCACTGGTGCTAGACCTTTCTTCATCATCTATGGTTTTCAGGCCATCCTCGTCATCCTCGGGTGCATTGATCGCACTGGAAATCATAGACTTCAACTCCACCAATTCTTTCATAATCTTACGCACATTGCGGTCTGTGCGCTGCGCCGGCCCTTAGTTTCGGCCACATCCTTCAGGAGGATGTCACAGGCGCTACGTTTAAGTCCGTGGGAAAAAATAAGTTAAAATTTTGGGAATAACCATAAAACTAATAATTAAATTACTTTGGACCGGCCCAGTTGATACCCTCATTTGCATACAAAATATGCCATCTCTATCTAATGGTATAATAAATATAATATATATATATTGATGTCTACGAGAGTTGTCCACGGGCCATGGGTATTTTCCTTGCTTGGTCAAATTTCGTTTCTATTTATATTGGTGAAAATAAGGCTTTCAACAACATGGAGAGAATTGGAAAAAAAACTAAGAGAACTATGAAAAACTAGAGTTGGAGACTAAAAGGTTGGGCTCAAATGAAAAATAGGAAGAAGGAGATGATTTACAGGTGGAAGATAGAAGGAAAAGTCAACCGGTCTAACCCTAGTCAAAGGTGATTAGCACAATCTATGCACAAAAATATGGTATGAGCCTAAGTTTGGCACGGTATGAGTCCAAGTTTGGCACGGTATGAGCCCAAGTTTTGCACGGCATATGCCCAAAAATATATTCAGTGACAAAGGGGTTGATTTGAGCAGTGCATAATTGCACAGTCCATTATTAGGGTCATGAATTTATCCTTCTTAAGTATTCTGAAAAATACGGTCAATGCCCAAAAATACAATCTGTGCCATGTCCGTTCCAAAGGGGTTTATATGGGCTTTGCAGAATTGCTCGATCCGTTCCTCGTGCCTTGAATTTAGCCTTTCGAAGCATTCTGAAAAATAGGACTCGTGCTAAAAATTGTGGTTCATGCTTTCAGTATGACTTTAGCCTTAAACTTATTTTCAACGTTCCAGATTAACCGTTAAACTGTTGCTCGGTTTTGTGAGTTCTTGTACTCATGGAGACGAAGTTAACTATGCTATCTATAGACACTAATTCATCTCAGATCATTCTCAGAACCCGAGTTCAAAACTTGGATCATTCTTCACCCGTTTCTTTTACATTCTATTCACTCATTCTTCAATCCATCTTCTTCAATTTTGGAAGTGACATTCCTTCTTCAACCATTCTTGTGAATGTCCTTCTTCTGACGACTTGATCTCTGCTTAACATCAAAACATCAATTTTTGACCAGATCTTGGAAGGAACTAAACTAATAGTCAAATGATTAACAAAACAGTGAATTACCACAAAAAGTGATTCTAACTCCCTACTTGATAAAATGTCCGATTTGTTAACTAAGAAGACACAAAACATGAAAAAAAGTAAGTGTCAGTTGTGTTAAAAAAATACATATTTGTGTCTCATCACTCAAATTCCATCCAATAATTTTGTATATTGACATCCCTATCACTATCTACACCATTCATTGTACATTGATTGTGTCCTATGCTTACTTCAGCTCATTTGGCACAACAAGCATTGAAAACATTTCTGGTGGCAGCGACTGCTATATTGATGACAAAGCTTGCCTATCCACTCGATAGTCTCACCCCAACCCTTGAGCCCTTGAGCTTGCAATTTTACCCTCATCACCAAAAAACATTCAGCGTAGTACATACAATTTAGAACGAGTTACACCATAGAACCGATTGTTTCCTTTTCCACTTGCTGCACCACAACATTGTAACCACATACCCTTGAGGTAGCGTTCGTGATCCGTTTGTAGCCATTGTTCAACCCAAAACTTATACAAATTGCTAAAACATAACAATATAAATGGCTAAAAGAAGAAAAAATAAAAATGGTAGATGACCGGTGACTTCATCCACAACCCTTATTTTTTTTGTTTTAAATTGGTAAATAATATTAAAAATAAAAATGTTAAAGTATTTTCCCAAACGGAGGTGTGTTGATACTCAAAGCCCGCCTAATATCAGTGCGGGTTTTGCGCTCGTACCAGGTCCAAAATTATCAGGGACCCGGAATAAAAATATTGGTCTTTATATATTAGTATAAGAATCAACCCTTTTCTTATCAACTTAATATTTGGGTCTAAAATTAACATGGGGCCCAACACCTTAATTTTTTTAGCTTTTTAAATTCTTGGTTTATTTTATAGACAATTCATTATTAAATATTTTGAGGCATCCAAATCGGCCCAGAATTTTTTTTGCTTCCCTACCCCTTTTCGTGCAAAATTTTTTTTTTGTTATTTCATTGTAAGATTTTTTTTGCAAAGAATTTTATTCTCAGAATTGGTGCAAGGCTGAAATTATCCAACATATTTAATATTTGTGATTTCACATTAATCATTGTGAAATCACAAGAACTTCATAAACACAAGAACTTCGTAATTTTATAAAGATGATGAAAAAGTTTAAAAATTCAACTGGGACAAAAGAACTATTTTAACGAGGTAATATAATAAAAGCAGTGATGAGTTGAGTCTCCCAAAATTTTAGCATAATTATAATCTCCAGTGAAATTAATAGCATATATATATATATATATATATATATATCTTTTTTGCATTAATAAAAAAATGTATAATGGTCTAAAATAAACTCCTTGTCCGGGGTTTCAAATTACTTTGAAGTGGCCCATTTGCCTTAAAAATTGCAAGGATCTAGCCAATTAAGAAAGACAAAAAGGGAAAATGCGGCTCAATCGAGCTCAGACTTCCAATTAACAGCCAAAAGCATAAGAAGAAAAATGGGGAAAGTTTCAACAATTGATAAAGTTCCTAACTGATAAGAATTCTCCTCACCAATTCTATGCTATATACACTAGGGCAACAAACTAATTCAGTTACAAGCTCGTTATAACGACCAACCTCCCTTCCGTTCGTCTGAATCGCAACAGCTTCTCTGCTTCAAATGAACTCCTGCTAACTCCTGCTAACTGTCTTGCTAACTATTCATCTGCTCTTTATTTGATGTGTTTTTTCCATTATTTCCCTTGGGCTAAAACTGATATCTTAACATTCCCCTCTGCTAGCTTTGAGCTTGTCCTCAAGCTCAAGTTTTGAAAGCTGGAAATTGGTTATGGATAACTTCTGAATCTTCCCAATAAGCTTCTTCTACAGGATGGTCCTTCCACTCAATCAACCATTGTATAACATGTTAACCTGACCTCTCAATCAGCCTTCTTTGCAGAATTTTGTGAGGTTGTAACATAAGAATTTCACCAGCAGGGATATCAGTGATCAAAGCACCATTATCAGACAAAGAACCTGTATATTTTTTCAACAGCGATACATGAAAAACTGGATGAACTCTACATGTTTGAGGCAATTGCAACTGATAAGCTACTTCTCCAATTCTCTTAATCACTGAATATGGACCAAAGAATTTAGCAGCAAATTTAACATGATGATTATCTTGCAAAGACTGTTGTCTATATTTATGCACTTTAAGAAGGACCAGATCACCAATATGAAAATGTCTCTCAACTCTTTTCTGATCAGCATATACCTTCATTCTATCATGTGCTTTCTTCAAATGTTCCTGAAGCTTCTGATTAATAGAGTCCCTGACTTGAAGTAATTCATTAGTAGCTGGGATAAAAGAATCATTTAACAACCCCAGTGGCAGATTCATAGGTTTAACTCCAAACAATGCTTCATGAGGAGTCATTCCTATACTCACATGGAAGCATGTATTGTACCATTTTTCAGCCAAACTGAGCCAATTTTTCCAGCCTGAAGGATGATCTCCACAAAAACATCTAAGATAGCATTCTAGAACCTAATTCACTCTTTCTGTCTGACCATCAGTTTGAGGATGATAAGTTGTACTATACAGTAGTTTGACTCACATTTTTGTGAAAAACTCCTTCCAGAAATTACTAGTCAAAAGCTTATCCCTATCACTGGTAAGGGTATCTGGACATCCATGTAATTTAAAGATTTCATCCACGAACACAATAGCTACTTGCTTAGCTGTAAAAGGATGTGATAAAAGAATGAAATGAGCAAATTTGGTTAATCTGTCCACTACTACCATCACAGTGTCATAGCCTTGTGAGTTAGGAAGCCTTTCTATAAAATCCATGGTTATTTGTCTCCATGGCTGAGTTGGTATTGACAATGACTATAATAACCATGGACTCCCACAATGCTCTACTTTATTTCTCTGGCAAACATCACAGTTTCTCACAAACTCCAAAACTTCATTTATGATATTAGGCCAATAGAAGAGTGAAATGATTCTCTTGATTGTACCATTTTGGCCTGAATGTCCACCCACAGTTGAAGAGTGTATGGCTTGTAAAATTTGTTTTCTAACTTCTCCATTACTCCCAACATAAATTTTCTTATGCCACTTAAGAATTCCATTAACATAACTACAATAAGTATTTATTTCATTACTAACTACAGTAGATGCAATTAGTTGTTGTGCATTTTCATCCCCTTCATAGTTTTCTTCTAATTGTTGTATTAAAGTAGGGATTAAAGCCATAGTCTGTACTTCTCCCCTTCTACAACTCATAGGTCCAGCATCAGAAAATTTATCAGATGAACATTCCCTAGAATCACTTAAACTGCTCCTGTTATCTTTATCCCAAATCAATGGTTGATGGATTCCTTTGGATCTTACTGGTCTATAAATAACAAACTCAGAGAGATCAGGTAAATCAACTGTTTCTGCCAATTCATTATCCTCCCAGTCCCAACAAACTGCATCAGGTTTTGAGTATTCTTTATCATCCTACTTTTCTTCTGAATCAGATTCTTTTTCTTGCAATTCTGGTTTTCTAGATAGAGCATCAGCTACAATATTAGTTTTTCCTGACTTATACTGGATCTCAAAGTTTAATCCCAAAAGTTTGGTGATCCACTTATGCTAAATTGCACTATGCAACCTCTGTTCTAGCAAAAATTTAAGGCTTTGATGATCTGTCCGGATGATGAACTTATTTTTTGCTAAATAATATCTCCATTTTTCAACTGCCATCACCAGAGCTAACAACTCCTTCTCATATGTAGACAACCCTTTATTTCTGTTACAGAAATATTTACTCAAAAATGCCAATGGTCTACCTTCCTGTAGTAATACAACCCCCATTCCATTTATACATGCATCTGTTTTCTATTATAAAAGGTTTTTGGAAATCAGGCATCCTAAGAATAGGTGCTGAAGTCAACTTATTCTTCAGTTCTTCAAAAGCTTCAGTAGCTTCTTCAGTCCATTTAAATGAATCCTTTTTCAACAGATTATGCAAAGGTCTACAGATGACTCCAAACCTTTCTATAAATATCCTGTAATATCCAGCAAGCCCTAAGAAACCCCTCAATTCCTTCAAATTCTGAGGTTGTGGCCAGTTCTTTATACTTATAATCTTTTGTTCATCCACTTCCACTCCTTTTCCAGAAATAATATGGCCTAGATACTCAACTCTCTTTTCAGCAAACACACATTTGGAACCTTTTGCAAACAACTGATTAAGTCTCATGAGTGATAAAGCCTCTTTAACATGATGAACATGATCTGCCATGGTTTTACTATACATAAGGATGTCATCAAAAAAAAACTAGAACAAATTTCCTCAGAAAAGGTTTAAAGACTTTATTCATCAAAGCTTGAAAAGTAGCAGGTGCATTTGTTAGTCCAAATGGCATTACAAGGAATTCAAAATGTCCATGGTGTGTTTGGAATGCTATTTTCTGTATATCTTCTTTATGCACTCTGATTTGATGATATCCAGACCTTAAATCCAGCTTAGTAAAGAGGACAGCTCCATTGAGTTCAACCAAAAGCTCATCAATGACTGGAATTGGAAATCTGTCCTTCACAGTTATCTCATTCAATTTCCTGTAATCGATGCACATTCTCAATGAGTTATCTTTTTTATTAACAAGCAAAACAGGTGAAGAGAAAAGACTTGTACTCTCCTGTACCACCTTATTATTAATCATCTCTTGAACTTGCTTCTCTATTTCATCCTTGTGTGAGTGT
>JAULKM010047669.1:0-12878 GCA_032355605.1 Rubia tinctorum
CTAGCAATCTTGTAACAAAAACATAACAAAAGAGATGTTAAATGCTTCGGAAAACACATGCATTTGTCATCACATCAGGTAACTGACGGGATACCAAACAGAGCGACTTTGGCCTCAAATTTCAAGACTACATCGTGCCATGAACCATGATGCAATAAGCGACATTGTAGACATGAATGAATGGAACAGAAAATGTATCCTAGCCGGACCTATAATTGTGACATCGGTCATTTAAAATGACATCGTGTTTATTGATATGCCACATCATCAAGTAACCAATTTTGGCAACAGCTATATCGAACAATAAGGCATCGCATCCTCTCTAGCATGTTGTCATTTCATTTGTTCAAGGAAGCGTTGCTCACTACTCGATCAAGGATTTGTCAAATTATCAATTACTCTGATTTTTTAAAAAAGAAACCGGTGTAAAAAATAAAATTAACCGCAGTTCAAACCCGAGTAAAAAAACCATATTGAGTGATGTTGGAAAAACATTCATGGGATTTTGCTTAAAGTCTAGAGCGATGTTCCAAGTTTTCTCGTCCACATCAAACACCACTACATCGCACGAAGATGGGGTAGTCGATAGGCTTAGAATTAGGATCGACGTTGCTATATTGTCAGGAAGGTTGTCGAGTGATGAGTATTTAACTCGGTTCTTTTCATGAAAATTTGAGGTAAAAAATGTTTTACCTCGGTTTCAAAGAGAGTTAAAAAGGTGTACTTTTTACTACACCCACATTACTTCAGTTTTTAGAGGGCTGGAAACCGTGGTAAAAAACACTGCAGAACCAAGGTAATAGGTATTGTCTCTTGTAGTGTTAGTAGTTGTTGGACAAACACCCCCCCCCCCCCCGTCGCCCATTTCTATGTTGGTACCATTAGTTTTCTCGACACACAATAGGAGTGATGGACATACCTCTCAAATATACAACTTATAACACCTAATACTTCCTATAATACAATTAAGTAGATGGGGGTAGTAGGGATCGCCCACTAAAGAGGAGGGAAATTTTTAAGGGTTCATTCAAGTGATTTCTACTTCCAAACGTCCTATCCATAATTGAACCACCAATATATTTTTAACCTTTAGGCTACCTATTGTGGAGGTAAAACTCTTATTCTTATTAAGTATAGCTATGAGAGTGAATTCAAAAAATCTTCATAGACCTTACTAATGACCGCTTTAAACTATATACGCCTAAAGTCATCCCATTACTGGCACTATGCACGAAGAATCAATAATATTGATAATGCCTAAAACACTTAACCAATTCATACACTTCCTTAGGATAATCAAGAAAATTCAACATTCAAGACCTCATATCAAAAGAGAGGTTCCACCTTAAATCCTAAAATGCTATATACAAATAATTCATATCAACACATTTCTAATAAATTTATGAAGCTTACAACCAACTTTCAAGGCATCGGATATAATAATAGCAAGATCATTAAATAGACATAATTGGTTCTCACAACATGAACTTGGAATCCATAATCAATTGCTCCCAAGAAGATTTTATCTAACAACAATCATAGTATAAATTTTAAGAAAATTCATTAAAAGAAAAGTTCAGTAGTTTATTTACTTAGGGGTTGTGTTTCTATTCATAAATGAATGTTTGTTTTATGAGGTTCCCTAGATCAACCTATTTCTATGTGTTTTTTATTATTATGTTGGCTTGTTCTTCATGTTCTTGTTAATTGCATGACTATTACACTAAGATTTCCACACACCATAGTCTACTTTCATGTGGGTAAAATTATTGATAACCCATCGGGGAAGGAAACCTAGATTTGCTTGGGGTAACGATTGTCTGGAACCGGATGGGTGTGTGTATGTGAATTGCCAAGTCAACATTACAATTGACCACACACTAGTAAGCCGACAAGTTGGTCCAAAGGCTTACGGGTAGAGATAGCTAGAGTAGCAAACTAGGGTTAGCCTTGAAACCCTAGAGCCATAAATAAGATGCTTCACCCCCTTTGCCTTTTCAGGTCTAGGGAGAAGCATTCGTGGTATAGTACCCAGTATGTAATAGCATGGGGGAGATTCAAATCTACATAGCATACAGGGTTGTTGTTGTACTCCCCTAATTATAGAGGCGGTATCGTTGGAAGATTACATATGCACCCTACGTGACAAGTATGGAGAAGTGTTGACCATCGACCACACCACGTAGTCGATGCTTCACCTCCTTTCCCTTTATAGCTCTTTTATTTTATTGAATCAAGGATTGAAACAACATTAATCATGTTAGTTTATATAGCTTATTATCTGTTAGTTTGCATTAGTTGCTAGTAAACCTGACCCCCCAAAGCTTGTTTTACCAACACAGATTATTCCTGACACGTGGTCGAATTGATGACCTGATTGCGGCTATGTTTAGTTGACTTTTAGATTCCTAAAATCTCTATGGATGACCCCGGTCTTGTCACTATCTACTCTTTTTGGTGGTATAGTAGTAGGAATGGGAGCAGAAATACAAATCTCTATCTTTAACCTCACTTTGCTTTCTCTAAGATTAATTTGGTAGATCTCTCGTGATTTTTTAAGACGATCCCGGGAGAGGGTGGTCATTGGGTGTCCCTTTATAAAAAGGAACCCAACCTAAAAAAATGCAACTTAATCAAGAATCGTAGCCCATCACCCAATTATCAATATTTCAGCATAATTTATCTCGTTCGTGCACAGTTGACCGAACTCTTAAACCCATTCCAATCAGGAGGGTACATAAACTACGTAGCCTAGTCATCCCAGAGAGCCTCGTGTCAATCAGCAGTCACACAAATGGAATTTCTTCATCTTCATCTACCTTGAAACTAGATTAGTTAATATCAGATGCCGATCTTAGCAAACAAAAGGAAAAGACAGATTAATCACAAATACAATACACATAAGAATATACTCCCTCCGTCCGCTTTAAATTGCTTATTTACTTTTTCACGGTCTTCAATGAGCATGTTTGACCATAAATATCTCTAGTTACAGATAATAATTTTGCATAAAAAAATTAATAATTAGAAAATAAATGTTAAGACAAATCTAACAATATCTCACATAATATATTAATTATTTGTATATTAATTTATATTTAGGGTCAAAGTTTTCATAGTTTGACTCTCAAAAAGTAAATAAGCAATTTAGAGTGGGACAGAAGGAGTATAAAATATAGATTAATGAAACCTTCACACTTACAACTCGCATGAGCATTTCTAGAAAATCCTGTAAAGGATATAAACCCAGCATTCACCATTGGAAAAGAAAATAATGCCTCCAAAAATCCAATCCAAGATAGATTACCGCCAGACCAAAAAAGCCTTAGGCACGGAATCCGATCACCCAGAGTCTCACGTCCCGTTTATCATAGGAAGTCTACAACTTACACACATTCACAACAGCTTCAAAAATAACACACAATGCACAACCACCAGTAGCAAACCCAATATAGGACTAAACATACACTAGTAAACATAAGACTATAAATGAGGACATCCTTCAACACGATACCTTTATATAGGGATAACAAGCACATAATATAAGTACAAAGCATAAAGATAGGCACCCAAAATTACGCGACCTTGAGCCTTCCCACAACTACTCCAACCTGTATCTTAGCCTTGGGAAATGAAAAGGTTAAACACCATTACCTAGATAATATGAAACGACTACCCCACATTGCTTATTTATATAATAAACCAAGCCCAATAATAGCCCAAATAGAAACCACACCAACACGTTCACTCTTGCAAGCCTACTAGATGCAACACAAGTGGGAAAATCACTCACACATTCACTTAGCAAGTATCCAAAAAAATGACCACCAAAAAGGCAGAAAGGATAGCATGACTTCACATACGCCTAGAAAATCACCATACACACTACACAAGTGGAAATATATCCTCTCCTTTGTTTATAAAAATCCGAAGAAAACATTGCAGTCTCGCATGCTGCTGGAGAACAACCAGACTCGAGATGCTAGCGAAAACTCAATTTTCCCTTGTTAGACAACCGTCCAAACATAATACACACCTACTACATAGAAGTAGGGAAGATAAAGTGGCTTCGCATACGCCTGCGACATCACTAGCCTTGTGATATAAGCATAAATCACACCCCTTCCCCATCCAACACACACATACCCTCTCATACCCCCGCCCTGGATTTATACCATTTCCTAACATAGCCACGATCCTAGACCAAAAACCACAAGAGTCATAAGAACAAACACACATAATATGTAAAAAAACCCTTAAAAGATTACATGTAGAAAAAAACATACAAGATTACAAACATGACCATGTGCTTTAAATTAACACTTGAAAAAACATTAGCCAAAACAACTAGGGCATTCCATAGCATATTGATTTTAGGGACCCAGACTCTGCACCTAGTATTTATTCTAGATTCCACCGTATGTGCAGATAAACCTCATTCCATGTGGAACCAGCAGCCTCCATACAATGCATATACTTCACATAGTAAGCCTTCATATTATTAATAGGCCTGCACTCTGATCGACCTAGTTGCAATCTCATCAAGTATATAGAGTATGCATCTCTATGTCTCATTTTAAACAATCTAAATATTGTTCAAAAATGCAAACATGATACTTCCAACATTCCTCATTAGGATTCTTACGCAAACTCTTACTAAGCTCAACACGTAGTATTTCTCCTTTAACAAGCTTTCTAGCTCTCGAAACCTCTCTATAGCCAGAAAAAATGTTTTCCTAATCCTCTAATCACATTTCTAACCTCTCATGCTTTGACAAGATTGGAACAGAGAATACATGTTCCTCCCTAATGATACGTCAAATCACTACAAGAAACAACACCTAGTACTTCACCTTTTTTGCCTCGGTTTTTTGCCTTAGGTCAAATAACAAACGTAAAAAGTTATTTTACCTCAGTTATGTTTTTGTCAAAGTAAAATATATTATAGCCAAGGAAAATAATAGATTTTTTACCTCGATTAATCTTTAACTGAAGTAAAAGGTTTTAAATTGAAGTAAATATTCTATCAAATAGCGTGCAATGTCTCATATATTATTTTATAGGAATAGCTAACTTTGCATTATATGTTGCTTTTATCAACATGTAATGCGATCTAAGACCAATGCTGGTGGTATGTTACACTCTAGAACTTTAAGAGGATAAACTTGTTTGAAAATGGTTCACTTTGGTCTACAAAATTATTTTTCAATGGTTTTTAAAACCATTGTAGAAAAATGGTGTTGAATGGTACTATTGAAAAAGGTTTTTTAACTCATGCACGGATTAAATCACACATATAGTCAATTATTGTTCAAATAATGTAATTAAATGATTAGAAAAATAGTATTTACAAAAATATCCTTACAATTATTACATAAATTTGAAAAAGACTTGTTTTAGTTCCAACAAAATAGAAACTGCAATAAACTCAATCATCTTGGATTATGATGATCTTCAAGACAATCGGCCTCGTAGAGTTCATGACCTTGAAGAAATGAGTGTCCCGAATGTGTAGGCGTTTTCCTGAAAGGAACTCAAAAAATCCTTTGGGGATAGGGCCTTGATCTTCCTATCCCTCGTGTAGTTCATGCGCCACTCTCTCCGGTAGCACCTCAGCACAACATGGGTGCTCTGAACCTAAAAACTTAAGTTAACCAATGCATTTAGCACATTTGTTAGCATCTTTTTTGTGGTTAATTGCTAAGTTTATTTGAGTCTACATTACAAGGGGTTTAGATAGCTATTATTGTTTTTCTTTTCTGAATCCTTAGTTTTGTAGGCTTATTTATACCTAATGCATGTTGTGTCCTTACGACCGTCTAGATCCTGCTATATAACCTTATTTGTAGATTGTTCATAAGCATTTCGACGTAGATTGTATAAGGTTATTCGCAAGGATGGTAGCAGACAGAAGACTACGAGTCAAAATGTGGTAGTACATGGAATCGCGCCAAGAAGAGCAAGGAGTCGAAGATCAAACAAGATGAAGATTGCACAACCACTTTGTATTGCACGGGTCGTACTAGCCAATTTGATAGTGCTATGTAAAGGCACGGGCCACCGGTAACTGCGAAATGCAAATCCCCCGTGCGGCTAGATATAGAACACAGGTCGTGCCATATTTCACAGCCCGTGCCCCTTGAAGTTGAAAATCCTAAAACTAGACCACATACCGTGGCTTTTTGCATAGATGCATCATCAGTTTCCATGAAATTGACTCCTAACCAGCAGCTTGCGAGGGAAAGAATGGGTCATGAACTTAGAAGTCCAAAAATATTATCTAAAAAGTTCCCCACAAGGATATGCACATGTCATGTTCTCAGAAGACCAGAGACAAGTACACAACCGACAACCTATGCACTATTGCACGGGGTCATACCACATGAACCGTGTGCTATTGCAACATATTGTAACGTCCAGCTAAGATTCATTATGAGATGCAAATCTCTTTTCCTTTTTAGGCCTAGGAAGAAGCATTCATAGTGGAGTTCCCAGGATGTAAATTCTTTATGAGGAGAAGGAATGCATAACAACAGGACCGTTAGATGCACTTTCCTAATTGCAGAGGCGGTGTCGATAGAAGAGGACGTTAGCACCTTTGTGTGATAGACATAGGGAAATGTTGATGATAGACCACACTATGTAACATAAGCATTCAGATAAGTCTATACATTTTTATTTGATACAATCTAGGATCAAAGTATATTACCAATCATGTAACAAAAATGTCCCCAACTGTTAGCTTGATATAGTTTATTACCCTGCTCTTGCATGCTTAGTAGTTGTTAGATAACCCCTCCAAACTTGTTTGCAAAATTTACTTTTCCCGACACGCATTAGATTGATAACCCGATTGCGGACTTGGCATAGTTAACTCTTCAATTCCTAGCATCTCTATGACCGACCCTGGACTTGCCACTATCTAACCTTTGGTAGGTAATTAGTGAGTACAGGAGCAACAAACAAATCATATCTTTGTGAAGTGCTCCATGGTTTTGTTTTATCCGTCCAGTGAAAAGGTTGATTCACCAACGATCCTGTGGAGTTCGAATCAAATTTTTGCTCCGTTTCAGGGGATGCTAGTCTTAATATTTAATTGTAATCTTGCATTTCTAGTTTGTAGAGTAGTGAGTGTTGTTTTTTTTTTTATAGTTTTAGTTGGTTTTTGGTGTTGAGCTTTTTCTATATCTATTCAGGTTACTTCTAATTTGTATCTTTTGGGTTTGGTATTGTCTAGTTTATTGTTTATGATACATACTCGTACCACAAACTTAGGATATTTACGCTACATACTAGAAAATATAGGTGGTCAGAGATGAAAGAGGAGGATAACTAAGGTAGAGGTTCCACAAGGACCGACTATTGTTGTTGAGAAGACTGTCAAGATTGCAGAAGACAAGAGAACGGTTATGGAGTTGATGGCTCCAAATTTTTAGAATCAACCACTATGCATAGTATTCTCTCCCTTGACATCGAATGTAACTTGTGAGTTAAAGAGCAACATGATCCCATGCCAACTTACTTTCTATCGGATGGAAGGAGAGGACCCGAACAAGCACCTCTCAAAATTTCACTTAGTTTTCACCAATATGAAACCTTCGGGAGTGTCGAAAGAAGATTAAAATCTTAGATCATTTCTTTTCTCGTTGTGGGACAAAGCCAAGGATTGGCTATATTATTTTTTGTCGGGTTGCAATATTTCTTGGATAGATATGAAGCGGAGGTTTCTCAAGAAATACTTTCCAGCTTCAAAGTCCGTAAGTTTTAAGAAGCAATTTTCCAATAATTTTCAACTGGTGAACGAGTCTTTGAATGAATACTGGGAGAGCTTCAAGCAGCTATTTGCGAGTTGCCCCTATCATCTATTCAAGGAGGGCGATTTAGTGTACTACTTCTTTGGAGGCTTATGCGATGAAGACATTCGCATGGTGAATGTAGCATGTAATGGCTCTATAGAAAACAAAAGCCCCAAAGATGCAATGGAAATTTTTGAGGATATGGCCTACGGTAAAAGACAATTTGTTACACTATCCCATGTGAATACATTAGAGGACCCCTCTCATTCTCCAAAGCTTGAGGAATAACTCCTAGCACTTGCTTGCATGATGAAAAAATTTATGAGGGGGAGAGTTCAACAAGTAAAGATGTGTGGCATTTTCAATCTTGATCACCAGATCGATACATGTCAGCAAGTGGCTGATGACTTCGAGGAGGTGAAGGCCTTAGATTTTAATGGTGGGAATAGAAACTTTTCTAAGGAGAAAAAACAAGGGTTCCGAGGGAACTAAGGAGGAAATGGAATATATCCTAAAGAAAATACTTTTAATCCCCGATACAGTGATCACCTGAACTTCTGGTGGTGCAAGAAAAACCAAGGGTATAACCGAGGTAGAGCATCTCAATCCTACCATAGGGGAGAAGGACCTTCCAACACTAATGCACCATTGTACAAGTCGGACCAGGAAGATATCCTTGATTCTATAGCTCAATTGGTAAAGAAGAGTTATGTGCTCGTAGAGCGGACAAGGAGGGATATTGAGGAACTCGGAACTAGAGCCTTTTCAAGTATCAAGAACCTCAAATTGCAAGTTGATCAACTTGCCACTTCGGTGAACCGACTTGAGGGTAGGGAATCCAGCCCAGGTTAATCCATGGAATGTGAGTGCCTTGAAGTTGACATGTGGGAAGGAGGTACGCTAGGCCGAGAAGGTGATTGTACAATAGGAGGAAAAACTTGTTCCTGAAAAAAACAAGACAAACCTCATAGAACAAGAGTTAATTTTTGAGGAGGAGCCCTCAAAGGATCTCCCCACCACTGAGGCAAGGGTGAACCCTCTGCCGCCATTTCCTAGTGCTCTATGAGAAAGGCCAAAAGTTTCAACCAATGAGAGGAAAATTCACAAAGTCTTCGAGAAGGTCGAGGTTAGCATTCGGATTCCTAAAGTCATTGGGCAAGTTCCCTTGTATGAATTTTTAAAAAAAATTCTTGACCTAAAAGAGGGAACAAACTAACTAAGAAAGTTGGTCAATTGAAAATAGGGAGAGTGTCTACTTTAGCTCATAAGAACATATCCAATAAGTTTGATGACCTCGAAATGTTTACAATCCCTATCTCTTTAGGTAATAATTTTTTTAAGAATGCTAGGATCGAATTAGGTGTCTCTATCAATGCTATCCCGTTTAGCATATATGAGAACCCTGACATAGGTGATCTTAGAAACACTAGGCTTATGGTCCAACTAGTCGATCATTCCTAAGCTAGCCTTAGAGGTATAGTTAAGGATGTTATGGTTTGGGTAGGCAATCTAGTGTTTCCAACGGACTTCTATTTCCTTGATGTAGTACAAAATGGTGGTGTGCCCCCTATTTTATTGGGAAGACCATTCTAAATAACATCATGACCAAGATATATGTCCATTTGGGAACACTAACCCTGGAGGATGATGCTGATAAGGTTGGGTTTGAGATTTACAAGTCTAAGAATGGTTCACTTATTTCCTCTCTAATGTCCAATGGAATATCTTGATGTTATGAACATGTTCAATGTGATGATTCTTGCATGATTGATGATGATGAATTCCATGATGATATCCTTTATCATATTTATGAAAATGATGAGAAAAACCATGTATTAAGCATTAATTGTGATAACAATGTTGATGCACCTATGCCATACGTGATTTCAGTGATGATCTTTTTACTGCGGATTCTATAGTGAGCAAAATTCAGCGGTTGGTGAAGAGTGGAGAGGACTTAAAACCCCCTCAAACATATCTTACACCCGAGTAAATGGCAAAGGATTCAAGATCGGCTAAGGATAGACACACACTCTCTATGGTGGACAAAGAGCATGAAGGTAAGGATGTCACTTTGAGGAGACCTCTCCACTAATATGTCATCATGGGTAGAGTCATGGATGGACACTCTAGAGACCAATTGATAAGCTTGTTTTAAGTAGAAGTCATGAAGAATATGTCGTAAGGACGACTAGTAAATATACGATGTTTTCCTTGTATTTTATTTGATTTTTTTGGTAGTACTATTTTACATGTTAGTGTTTTTATGGAATTCTAGTTGATTTTTGTGTCTAAAGATCTAGTCTCACGCTTGTGGTTACAAGGAAAGAGGATTTTCGTGAAAAAAGTGTCAGAAAAATGAAGGTTCTGGGGAGGCACAGGTTGTGTAATACACATGCCTTGTGTAGGATTATCAGGCACCAGGCCTTCATCTGGCACAGGTCATGCCTATGTGTCATGCCATTCTGCAATCGTGCAGAAATGCCGAATTTGTTCCCGATTTGAATTTTTGCATTCCTTCCCCCATTTTTGGCATATTTATTTCTCCCTAAGTTGTTCATGTTAGTGTACTACATTGATAATTAACATCCTTCCTTGTGAATTAATCAATAACAAATTTCACTCCAAAAATATGCCATTTTTTACAAAACCAATTCTACTCATTTTTACCTCTCTTCCCAAGCAACCCATTTTTAAAAGGCCTTTGATTCTCCAAATTTGAAGTCAAAGTACTTCCTCCCATCCATAAAGGCCATTTAACCCATTATAATTTCCCCAAAAAAACATACACCCTCACCACATAACTTGAGGATTTCAAAATTTTGGACACTCTCTCTCAAGTACCTTTTTATTGTGTGATTTTTAGCTCCTAAATCTCCCATTTTCAGCAAATTTCTTAATTTTATGTTTCCTTGCTTTATTTAGCATGATTATATTCATATAAAGGGCATGAATTCTAAATATTTACCTTTTAGGGAATTATGTGGGTTATATGCATGTTCTTGTGTCAAACTATCTGTGTGTGGGAGGAGGTGGGGGGGAGTTTGTGATCTATATATTATGGTGACATGATTTTCTATGAGTTGGTTGTTCTGGAAGAATGGTCCTTGTTGAATGATCTTTGATGCATATGCTTTTGTATTCCGGCCATTGACATTTTTTTCTTGTTTTGATAGAATGGATTCTAAAAGGAATAGGCCGGAGAAAATAAAAACTTCCCTTGGTGAGAAAGGGAAGAAGTCAGCTAAAGTTGGGAGACAAGAGTCGATAACTTCCCTGTCTTGTAATTGTCCATTTTTGTTGATGAGTTCATGGGGTTGGCCAACATTTCCTGAAGTGTGGCCCGAAGGTGGAAGTATCTCAGTTGTCCAAAGAGGACCATCTTCGAGACAAATTTTGCATGCAAGGAAACCTTGGTTGCACTAGGCCTACTCGAGCCTGTCACCAAAAACATATATAAGGTGGACTTTGGAGTTTTTGAAAGCCTTGGAGCAAGCAACAGAGAATGATGGGAGGATTATTATTACTTCTATTTGGATAACAAGGAATACACAAGAATCTACAAGGAGATCGCTTAATCATTTGGGTGGAAGTACGAGAATGAAGTTCCAAGGACTCATAGGCAAGGGCTCATTTTCTCATTCAGGAATTTTCGTCGGAATTTAACGTGGCACAGATAGGATCCACTTGGGAAAGAGTATCGTAATAGTCCACCCGGCGTTACGGTACATGCACCGACTCCTATCCATGTGAATATTTTTCCACAAGCAAATCTCTCAATGCCCCAACCGAGACGTCCAAATATTTTGGGCAATGACTCCATAAGGTAATTTTTACCCTAACATGGTGGGGTCCTTCATGGAAGAATGTTTGGCCATGGGGAAAAGTAGAGGTGGCAAGATACCTATGGTAGGCATGGTCGAAATCTTAGCCTAACATTTAGGACATTCAGTTCTATGTCCCTTTATCATAGAAAACTTCGGTCATCCAGGGACGAGGTAAACTATGGATAAGTTGTCAAGGGCCTCAATAATTTCTACCACTATATTGGAGGATCGCTTCATTTGGTCGTACGGTGGTTCTTCGGTATGCAACTTTATGTTTCTTCCTCAACCCAAATACACAGCTATCAACCACGACACCTCCCTAGAATACCTCTTCCTAGCTCCCAATCCAAGTTTTATGAAGGTCTTCTAAAACACCCTCTCAACCCCGAACATGAACATTAAAGAGGAAGATGCTGAAATTCCACAAGGAGTGCCACCTACTCGAGCTAGCCCACCGGCGGATTTGTTCGACCAATTTTGCACTTTTTAGGAACAACTCATGAGTTCAACCAAAATAATGCAAGAGGTTGGTCATGTGTTAGGAGGGGTGAGCTTGAAAATGGAATATTTCAGAGTTAGGCTTGACAGGGATGACACCATGAGAACTTGGAGAGCAAGATTGGATTCTATTGAGCAGGAAGTGAAGAAACAGTTTTCCATTGCCGATGAGAGGGCTGATGTACAAGAGGAAACTATAGAGCAATTTATTAAGATGATATATACGTCAAATCTTGAGGTATTCTACGACCTAGTTCCCATTGGGAGACAAGAATTGAGGCAAGAGAAAAGGAGAAGAATCCATGAGGCAAGACGCATAAGAGTGGGCTCTTCAGGGTTGCAAGAGTAAGTGCTTACTATTCTCCCGACTCCACTAATGATTTATTTTACTTCCTTTCATGCATTGAGGACAATGCATTGCTTAAGTGTGTGTGGGGGGGGAAGTAGTTAGGCCCTTAGGAACAAATTTCCTTGGTGTTAGTTTGTTTTTATTTTTTCTTATCTTCATGTAGTATGAAGCCCACTTTTGGGGCACTTTTTGCTACACAAAAAAATGAAAAATTGAAGGAAAAAAAACATATATACCCAGTAAAGTCGAAAACCCGAAAGAGCAACTTAGGAAACAACAGGAAAGGCCCAAATAGGTTGAAAAACTATGCAAAAGTGAGCAGCCATGGTATGGAAAAAAGTGAGAAGTGAGGAAATATTTCTAGGTAGCTAGGATGAAAACCCGAAAGGGCTCCTAGGAAAAATGAGA
>JAULKM010047680.1:0-29036 GCA_032355605.1 Rubia tinctorum
ACTCAGCCCGCCTCTCTCCCTCTCACTCTCACGGTGGTCTCACCTCTACCACTTTGTCCCCTCCGTTAGATCCCCTCCGTTGGATCCCCTCCATCGAGACGTCTTGACTAGACGCGAAGCCCCCTTCGGCGAGAAGCCTTCCCCACCGCGGCCTTCCAGTGCCACAAAACCCCCTGCTGAGACATTCCCCCAGGCTGAAGCCCCCTCTAGCGAGAAGCTTTCCCCTCCGCCGCCACGAAGACCCCTCCGGCTGTCCAGATCTGAATGTTGACTCTGTTGGGCCGCATACTTCACTCGCCTCCACCACCACCAAGTTCACTCCACTATCAGTTCTATTAAAATTCTTGATATTGTGTTTTTCTTTTTTTCTTTTGTTTCCATATTTATATTTTGACCCCATTTTAAAAATATGTTTTCATCTATTTTCCAGATCCGTATTTTCGGTTGCTGCCAGAAATCTCAGGTTCTTGTTGGAAACTCTGAGGTTTCCGGAAACTTTTTTTATGACCCTCAAAATGTGTTCCGAATTCTGAACTGAATTCGAACTTCAATCAAAAGTGGTTTTTGAATCACTTTTGATTGAAATGGATCAAAGTCAAGAAAAGAAAAGACACTTGAAAAGTGCATTCTCAGGTCAAATATAACCGCCTTTCTCCACTAGTGGATGCAGATTGAATGTGAAGTTGAAAAATGAAAATGAATGGTTAATAAAACTTTAAAGTATACCATTATTCGAACATGTCACAATAAAACGTCCCAAAATGGTAAGCATGCCAAAGAAAGCTGAACGGAATGAATATAGATATAAAATATTTATTTATATATTATAACTTGTATATTGTATTGATTTTATAATAGTTACAATTAAATTGTATAAATACGCAATCTGATACAATGTACAACACCCCAAAATGTGAGATTGTGTAAAATAAACAAAATATCTTTATAAATATAGTGTTCATAGTGTTTGGCAAACACCACAGAACGTGCCTAAAAATAATCTTTTCAACCCTATATAATTATTACAAACTATTTTTCACTAAAGTCAATGTGGTCCTGATTAGGCTAATTCAATAAATTACATCGACAAATGTCAATAACACAACAGATCATGTGAGATTTTTGTAATTGAATTTTACATAGTGCAATCATATTCATCAAAGATCATAGGATACAAGAAATCTTACAGCATTCGATGGACGTCTAATGGAAAATAATTTAAGTGTCATTACCGATAATTTAAACTCACTAAGAACAAAATTATGAGATTTTTTTTTATAATGAATCATAATTAATGTATTATATGGACTATGTGTTACTTCATACTCCGTTGTAGAAATTACTGGAGAGTAAACATACCATAAATCTTGAATTTTATTAAGAGATAGTCTCAGAAAGGCTGTCTTTCCCTAACCTCATAGACAATCCACCATACTTTTTAAATGTTGTAATTTTTTTATAGTATTTAAATATTGTATTATAAAAGTTAAGATAAGTAATAATGTGTATTTGAATGTGAAAATATAAAAATATATAACGTAAAAAATTATTTTTGAAATTTAATGTGTAATTTAACAAATGCAGTACATAATGTAAAAAATAAGTGGACTGTCCATAAATTTATAGACAAACCGTCTGTCAGGAGACCCACTCTTTTATTAAAAGTGATATTTGACTCGAGTTTAAAGTGTCACTTGAACTTTGGGCCGACATGAAAAAAGAGCAAATGACTTCGTTGACCTTTCAACTATTACCATTGTCCACATTTGCCCCTTACCTTTTTTTATTTAATACTTTTGACCACTCAACATACAAACAACTTAATCGCGATCCTTCCGTCATGTCAGTCCGTTAACTTTAAAGTTTCCCCCCGTTAAGGGTAAAATTGTCTTTTTGCTTTTTATTTACAAACATGACCCATATGCTTCTTTGTAATTACAACCCATTCTCTCTTTTATTTTAATTACAACCCAACCCTCCACTATTTTAATTTAACTACAATCCCTACCCTTCGCTATTTTAACCTTCCTCTTAGCCTCCTCACCTTTAGCGCCGCCTGTCCGCCTCCTCACCTTCAGCCCGCCGTAAAAACCCTCAATCCCTCCGCCCCTCGCCATCCGCCCAATATCACCTTCTTTAGCGCCACCCCTAAAACCCTTCACCTCTGAAACCCGCCGCCATCACCCTCTGAAACCTGCATGCCCTCCACGCTGAAACCCACAACCACCCCCCCTCCACCGATTCCACCGCCACCTAAAACACGTCACCCACTATTCCACAGCCACCCAAAACCCGCCAACCCTAAGCCCGCTGCCACTTGAAAGCTTAGCGGGTCAACCCAACTCAACATGGCATGGCTAATTCGACTCGCCTGAAACTTAAAATCGGCACAGCTTAATTATGGGAAGGGGGGTAAGTGAAGACGAGGACGGTGGCATCAGGGGAAAGGGAGGGTGAGTGAAGGCGAGGACGGTGACGTCGGTGAAGGTGAGGGGTAATGAAGGCCGAGGATGGTGGCATTGAGGAAGGGGAAGGAAAATGGGGTAAAAGAATAAGAAAGAAGGAAAGAAGAAATATGAAAATAGAAAAATTAATATAAGAAATGACTATTTTATCCCTCAAATATGATGTTTTGACCAAAGTTAACGGTTTGAACTGACGGAGTGCCACAACTCAAAAAAAAATTAAGTTAAGGGGCCAAAAGTGTTCGGGAGAAAAAGATAAGAGCCAAATGTGGACTATGGTAATAGTTAAGGGGCCGCCGAATTCATTTGCTCTAGAAAAAACTTATATGAACTCGAAAATCTGGATTCTCACCTGGAATTCTAAATCTAGCTAAAATAAAATTAAATCGATGGAAATGCTCGTATTAATCTTAAATTCAATTAAATGTAAATTGAACAGATCATCATTGGACTACCATTTTCACCTAAAAAGAAACTACCAACATATTTTTCCATCACCGTTGCCACTTAATGAGAAGGATTAATTAATTAATCGACCAATCAATGAGGTTGACTATCACGTTCGATGAATTTATAGTTTAATTGATACTTTAAAAAAATCAGAATACAAGTATCACTTTTAATAAATCTGAGAGTTATGTATGATTTGCACTGTAAATATTATCACGTTGTTCAAAAAATATGTTTGACTGTTAATATGTTTACCTTCGTATAATAATGACAAATAAAAAGTTGATATTTAGAAACTATTTGTTACGACAAATTGAAAAAAACATATACGATAATATTGTTGTTTATAAATTTATTTAATTATGCGGTCAAAATTTAATAGAAATCAGTGTTAAAAAAAGTAAATATGCAAATAGAGATCGGAGGGAGTAAAATTTGTGTTTCTCAGGTATCTTGTATTAAACAAAAATCCGTCCATCGCCTTGAGCATGCGTCGTTGACCCTTAGTATGAGCAAATGAAGCTGGTGTAACCGATTCATCAGTTGACTATTATCAAAAACAACAATTATTAAACATTAGTCATGAATAATTATATAAAATCAAGTGTAGAATCTTTGGATTCTTAAATTTTTTGTTGATGATGATTTGGAGTTTTCACAAACGGTAAACTTTAGTATTGAACACATGTTTGACATTTACCGCAGACAAACGGCAGTAGAATTTCGATATCGTTTGGCATTTAGTTTTATGATTCTGCTGTTGTCAATTGTTGATAGTATAAAAAAATGGGGTGGGTCTCAGCCGTCTGTTCATAAGTTTATGACTCGTTCACGTATTGTTTTACCTTATACATTGCATTTGTTAAATTATAATAGATTTTTAGAAATATTTTTTATATTATATATTTTTATATTTCACTCATTACTTATTTTAACTTTTAAATTATAATATTAAAAATTTATTAAAAATTATAACATTTAATATAAAAGGTACAGTGATTTTTTCATAAACCTATGAAAATGTCGGAGAATTTATCAAAGAAAATATATACGGAACTTCCAAGCTAAAAAGTTTGGTAAATCAAATCTGCCTAAATTTGGCAATAAATTACACTCGGATGCGTATTGGGCTATGAAATCATCCCAGCAAATCAATTGGTGGCCAAGTGATGGAGTATAAGCCAGAAGAAGGGAAAATGATGCGGCGGAGAAGAAGAAGGGTCACCAGCAAAGAAGAGAAGAACAAGGGTCGGCGGAGAGACGAGAGAAAAATAGGGACATAATAGTCATTTCACTACATTTTTTGTAGGGGTAAAAGAGTAATTTCAATTGTGTGTTAATTAGGGTCCGTTTCGTTTCAGTAGAGTCTTCTCAGTTTGATTTATGCATTTCAGTCATATATTAGCTAGTTCAGTTCAATCTGTTTCAGTCCAATCCAATTCGATCCAGTCGATTCAGTTCGGTCCATCCTTATTCATACCGGCTCGGTTCAGTTTGGGTCATTTCAGCCAAGTTCATTTCAATTATGTCTGATACAGTTCAGCCCAATGCCATTAATTTGAGTGTAGTCTGGTTCAGTCTGGATCCGTTCGATCCATATCTCGTGCGGTTCCATGCTTCCCTTGCTCATTTTCAAATTTTTAAACACGTATAAGTTAAGTTTAACAAAAGAAAATCAAGTTCAACAAAAATATTATAAATTTAGCACTAAAGTACAACACTAACAAATTATGCTCAATGCTAATAAATTAAATTGAGGAGAATAAGTTAAAATCCACCAGAAATAAGTTCAACTGGTGATCGAAAGTAATTCAAACTTCGTGGCCATTTGACTGGCATAGTTGAAACATGAGCAACCAACTTGTTTGTAACAAAAATGGAAACAGTTGCGCAAAAATCAAATGCAAAATCAAACCCAGATCGCAAATATACCGATTTTACTAAATTTGAAAAAAAACAGTTTTTTCAACTTTCGAGCCAGAAAATAGATTTTTTGTTTTTTTGGGTAAAGAAAAATTAATACTTTTACTGTTAGAGTAGATGGATGCTGACAATCCTTCTGCACCATTGCTTCCTCCGGAGTATAAACATTAAATAATGATCACATAATAATGATGTCAACAGTCTAAATTAATAATGATGTCTATTAACCAAGAAAAGTGAGACATTTTTTAAAAGCATAATTTCATAATTTTTATTTCCACATCTACAGTGACGGAACTGAGGGGAATCGAGCCGATGCGGCCACCCTTGCTCGATTCCGACAATTAAAGAAATTTTTGTTTCCCCTAAAAGTTTCGCCTCCTAGAAAGTTTTTGCTCCACTCCTGATTTTCTTAGAATTTTGAAAAATATTTTTTTTATTTTATCGGTATAATTTAACCCGTCAAATATGCCTGATCATGCCACTGTACATCTACCATACGAATGATGCGAGTTCCCTTAAAAAATAAAATAAAAAGAGCAAGCATGAAGTCAACCTCAGTAGTAATAAAATAAGATGAATTATTGAGAAAATTAAGGATTAAAGTCAGACTTCGATTCTACGCAGTAGAACCAGCAAGCCAGATAATTTCAATATTAATAGTAAAATAACATGTGAATACAAATTTTAGAATTTGGGTGCCGTCTAATTTCAGGCTTTATTTTTTAAAAAAATATTACTGATGAATATGGAAGCGGCAAACAATAGAGATTAGAATTTTTGGTGTATAAAATTACTGCGTCGGAACAGTCCGAAGTTGCAGTTCCTCATACGTCAAAATTTTATAATTATTTGACGCAATTAATTTTTTTCACTAATAAAAATACAAGAATACAACATTGCTCTAAAATTCACACTTTGCATATTTAGTTCAGAATATATCAAATTATAATATATCTTCAATTAATATAATTTATAAATAAATACTTAAAAATATACTCATTTGAACTAATAGTGTTTCTCGTGATAATATTTTTACTTAAATAAATAAATTTAAGAAATTTTGATTTAAATTATAGTCAAACAACACCTTATTTCGAGACAGATGATTACGTGATAATAATTTCTATGCAAGTCCACTTACGACAATGGGAGTATTCCCTCTGTACCAATTCAAATTGTAATTCAACTATTCATTTAATCAAAAAAATTAATTTTGACCCCAAAATTAAATATGTGTATAAGTATAAATATTATTGAGTGATACCTTAGATTCGTTATAACATACTCCCTCCGCCCCCACTCTAAATTGCTTATTTACTTTTTGATAGTCAAAGTTGGTAAACTTTGACCCTAAATATAAATTATTAT
This sequence comes from Rubia tinctorum, assembly GCA_032355605.1. Taxonomy (NCBI): domain Eukaryota; kingdom Viridiplantae; phylum Streptophyta; class Magnoliopsida; order Gentianales; family Rubiaceae; genus Rubia; species Rubia tinctorum. Next base: position 6,210 of record JAULKM010047680.1, read on the forward strand.
ATAAATAATAAATATATCATGTGAGATATTGTTAGATTTGTCTTAACATATATTTTCTAAATATCATTTTTTATGCGACATTATTATAAGTAACTAGAGATATTTATGGTCAAACATACTCATTGAAGACCGTAAAAAAGTAAATAAACAATTTAGAGTGGGACAGAGGGAGTAATAAATATCAACTTATGTAAAATAAAGAATTTGTTAGGACTGAGTAAAAAATATAGGAAATATTGATTTTTATTTCATAGTCTAAAAAAAGGTTTGGGGAAGGTGGTGGACTGCATAATTCGAAATAGGAAAATGGTGCAATCAACTCCAAATAGATGTACTCTCGTCCATTTTTTAGTGTCTTACATCACTATTCATAAATAAAGTTGATGTTATTTGTATTGTAAATATATATATATATTTATAAATGTGAAAAATATCACATGAGATACTGCTACATTTATCGCAACACATATTTTTGGAATATTTAATTTTTATAATTTATTTTTAAACATAATTTAAGATATTAAAATCATAAAATTATCATTGAATAGTGACAAAGGGGGAAGTAAGACACTAAAATAGGGACGGAGAGAGTAAGATTTTTGGTCAACAAAAGTAGGCGGCTTCACACTCACGTAAATCCAAGAATGTGGTCCAAGGTTGAGGCTTGGATAATGAACCCAGAATCCCAATGATAATGAACTTTAAACCCTCTCCTTCGAAAATGTTTTGAAAAAAATAAAACAACCATGAGGGCGCATTTTCATAATGCGCCCTCTCCTTTGAAAATTATAAAGGGCGCATTTCCATAATGCGCCCTCCCCCTTTACATCCACCCTATTTCACTGTAGCACCATTCTTGGGATTTTCTCGTAAATATTACTCTGCAACTCAACAAAGTTCCTTGCTCACAATGTGTACTCTAAACAAAAGGTTTTCTCTGAATTGAAGCAGATTCAACAAATTATGCTGCTATATATTGTTGCAATAGATCAAATGAGGAAATATCTAAAATAATATGGTGTGTGTTACAGTTTACAATTCAATTTTACACCACGAACCTTGAAACTTCTATACATCTAAAACTCCCTAAGCCTAATTATCTAGTCAACTCCTAAAAGAAAGCACTATAGGAAACCCCTTCCAGAAAAAAAGTCTGAACATAAAATATAAGGTACAAGGACATTCTTGAAGAATTTTCTCAAAATTGTCTGTTGTACAAATGGACATCTTTTTAAGGTTAGCCATCTGCTAGCACAAGGGCCATATGATTGCGGACCATCCGCGTGTCCATTTCGTCGATCACACATAAGTTGGCATTCTATCTACGTATTCATACACATAAATACAGATATACATACACAATACCCTCAAAAAATAAAGTTCAGATCCATCACAATTCACACTTGCAGCATCATCAACATCACAATTCACACTTGCAGCATCATCAACTACTGTCTAATATTACATACTCTCATCCACTATCATTCCTTTTGCGTGAACAGATATCACGAAGCGCTAATTCTTCCAAGGTTCTGAAACCTGATTGCAACATGATACAAGGCAGAGGTACAAGGCGCCCGAGCTGATTAAGATGAAAGATGTCAATGAGGAAAGTTAAATCTTCAACTTCGTAGTCATCTTGCTGGAACTGATAATGGGGGGAGATCCCATCGATGAGAACCCAGCCTCAGATCAGGATTTCACTTGCCTAGTGCCATCAGGACCGCAATTCTTGATGATCCAAATAGGGAGCTGTAACATCCTGACATTGCTCTTGGCTAAAGCAGCGATCAGTGAGCGTTGACAGAAGATTGCTTCTTCAGATTTTTTTCAACTGGCCATGGCTGCTTGTTCTCCTTCACCTTCTCCTAGGCCTGATATGAAGTAGATAGCCTGCAAGCTTGAAGAAGTTGGTAAATGATCTTAGGAAGTTCTCAAAATGGATTTACTTCACACTCCCTCCGTCCCAGAACTATTGGCGTGTTAGACTTTTCAAAGTTAAATTTAGTAAACTTTGACCACTAATATAAGTGTATATATATTATAAAAATAGCATGTGAGATATTGGTAGATTCGTCTTAACATATATTTTCTAAATATCAACTTTTTATGTTGAATTGGTATACATAGGTAGAGATATTGATGGTCGAAGTGGCTCATTGGAGACCGTGCAAGTCAAAATGGGCCAAAAGTTATGGGACCGAGGGAGTACTTGACAAGTTTCATCAATCGAGTGGTAGGATTTTAATATAACCAGTAACACATACGAGACCATTCAAAAAAAAAAAGGAATACGTACAAGAAACAAACTTTAGAGTTCATAAAGGAGGGTACAACATGAAAAAAAACACATTGAATCTGTAGCTAGATTAGTTGCATAGCGCTATCATTAAATTTGAAGAACGTTGTGTACATACGAATTTTGATTTTAATGAACCATGTTTCTATTTCTATCTATTTTAACGGTGCATAACTATCGTGTTTCTGTCGATGACGGGAATGTTTAGAGATCTAACAATTTTCTTTTGTAAGTTGCAGGTTCACTAGAGAGATAAGCGGTTCTTGATTTATACTGCTCCTTATTCAAATGTAGAAATGTGTAAATGTTTGAAACTTTATGCATGCCGCATTCATAGTTGGTGGTCAAAATCTTGGTAGGCCCTAAACTCATCATATTATGTGTTGCATAGTATTTTTAATTATAAATTTAGTTTAATTAACATGTAATATTTGCATCTCATATTTAAATTGAAAACAAAAACTAAATATTAAGTTTTTTCATTTAAGAAGTACTATATGAATTATAACATAAAATAATTAATATAGTTAAAATTTATTAAGTAATAAATAAAAGTTATTTTTATAATGAAATAATATATAGCAAGCAAGTATATGAAATAAATAAAATATGAAATTAAATTTATCTTAGAAAATAAGTAACCAATACTTGAAGCATGTCCATTACTCATAAACACGGCTCCATGGTAGGCGAAATCTTGACAAAGTCAGCTTCCTGAGATTCAATGGGAAAACGAATTCTCCTAAATCGATAGCTTATACCGTAGGAAATAATCTTGATGAACTCTAGCAGAGAAAATCATGTTTTGGAACCTATTGCTACTCTCAAAAGGATTCGCGGACTCCCAAAATATATACCTCATCTTCACAATATTAGGTAACCTCTTCCTAAACATGTCGTTTGTGGCATCCCCAGAATAAATACCCTCACGAGTTTCAAGTTCTCAAACTTGAGTTTCCTAACATATGCAGCATAAGCCTGAACTAAAGATCGGTGATCATCTGCTTGCATTTGGATCTAATCCAATCTCAGCTTCAGCGGATGTAATCCAATCTCGGCTTCAGCAGATCTGATTCAAAGCTAGCATCAATCTACACGCCCCTCACTCATATTTGCACGAAAATGGAAACCCTACCCCAATCACACACAAACACAATGAGCCACAAAAAACCCATAAATATAACCAAACCAACTGAACAATGTAGGAATGTCAAACAAAAAATGTAGAAAACATTGCCTCTTAACCCACTGATTTTCTAAATTCACCTTTATATCAATTATCAATATATAAAACTTCATATTTTACAAAGTGTGTAATCTCAACACATCATGCACGTGTTAGCATATGAGAATTTAATGAAAACTTTTAAAGATAGCTCAATCATAAACTTTAACAACTAACCTCAAGCAAAAGCCAAAACACACAATCACATATTTCAAGAAAAATTACAACAATGAAACTAAATTTTGTACCGAACTAACCAAAAAATGTAGAGGCCCTTAAATAACTCATTGACTGATAGAAAGGATTCAACAATCCCCCCTTCACTACCGAGCAAAGGCAACGATTTCAATTAGCTATACAAAAGTGGCTGTAAACACTGAATATTGAATCAAGTAATCAAATTAGCATATGAATTAATTCTCAAGCAGAGACCAATTATCTACCACCCATGCTACCAAAACAATGCAAGACTTATTACTCCAATAACGATAAAACACGACTGTTAAACCGAATGGAAGCCAAATCACAAAGCAAATGCAGAGTAGTTTAAAAAAATTACACTTAGCAAAGATATTAAGGGATTCTTTCACTATGCACATAAACAAGAATTCCAAAAAGGTACTAATTCATGAGCAAAAACACCGCAGAACCGACAAGTAAGGTCCCACAGCACGTTGCGCAGTGTTTTTGATTAAAATACACAAAATTTCATCAAATCTTTCATATTGAAATTTGAAACTAACAACTTTGTGATATGTTAAAGTTTAGCCATTTTAAAAGAACAATATTAACTCTGAAGAGGAAGAATTTGTTTAATTACAAATGAAAGTTAAATCATATAGTCAAACAACTGGTCAAATGCAAATCCATATAAATTATTGTTAATTATTGATGGATATTTATATATATATATAGAGTGTTGTACGATACAATGGATATTCATAAAATTTTATTCTTTTCCTATATTTCTTTTTTTATTTATGTAAGTTTTATAAAGTCCGATAACATTAATGCTAGATAAATTTTAATACATATTTTATACTTTAAAATTTTAATAATTATAAGAAAATATTTTTTAAAAAATGTTACTGTAAATTTTATTGTTGTGTTATTTTTTCTTTAAGAAATTAATGAAAGAACAAAGACTTCTAAAAGAAAACATTCAAAACTAAATTTTACATCCAAAGACTTACTCATAAACCTATATTTTATGAGTAATGATATTTTCGGTGAAAATTCATAGTGAAGCATTAAAGTGAATGGTGTGACATTAGAAAAATGACTATTATATCCATTATTTTGCTCTAAAATTTAAAGACTATATTCAATTAATTTAATATTATATTACATTATATAATCCGTTGTCATTATGAATAAAAACATAAGAAAAAGCAAGCCAAGCAGATCCTTTCTCTAAACAATATAGAACAAATCACCCCAACTCCAAATGTTTGAGTGATGAAAGTATAATCTTAATAGCAAAAGAAGAATAAGAGACGGGTTGGTATTTATTTTTCGCAAAGTTTTGGGAAATATCGTCTTTTCAAAGTTTATGAAAAGACATGATTTAATTAGAATAATAAAAAGGTAAAAAAAATTAGTTGCAATATTAAAAATTTATTATGCAACGTATAGTAGTTATAAACTCTATGACCCGATTAATGCAACCCGAAAATTTTATTTTCATTTCTTCAAATTTGCTGTTTAAACTTTGGCATTTCCATGGCTTATGAAAAACCCATCTTTCAAGAGATGGACTCTTTATTTTTTTACACATATCAGGAATAAGAAAAATACAGATTTTTTTTTTTTTGCAACAATTGCAACATCGGTAAATTAAATGTTCACATTGTTATAGCATAAACACCTACTACAACAATAGTAAACCCTGAAATTCCAACACTAACAGTAATGGGAATTCCAGAAGTTCAAGAGGCAAGATTTAAAAGAAAAAAAAGACATACAATAACTAATTTCTCAAACAACTGCGGCAAACTTCAACATAATATTGTAGCTCTGTTTGTAACTCATCACATAATTAGCAAGAATACAAGAGCTGTCACCCGAACCGAGAAACTGACCCCGAATCAACCCCAAATCAGATCTGATTCGAGAAATATTGACTTGAACCCAATCTGAATACGACCGCACTCAATCTGAAACCCTATTTTGACCCAAAAAATATTAACGTGTATCCGAACCTGACACGACACATTCAACTCAAAACATGAATACGAGCCCAACCTGAACCCGAATCCGAGATCAACCCGAACCCGATCCAACCTGAAATCAATTCAACCCGAACCTAATTCAACCCGCTAAATCAACTATATAACCCTATGTGTAATTAACCCAAAATAGATGTAATTATAAAAAGTCAATTAACAATTAATATGGAACCAAATCAACTTGGTTATGAGTCAAACTAAAAATTCTTTAGACACACTTATTCGAATAAAGTGGGGTTTTTATATATTATGAGTCTACAGATATGCTTAATAGTACGTGAAGTCAAGTTATAGCAAATCTGAATACACAAGTTTAAGTTTAAAATGCACACGACTAAATTTATAAATCTAATGAATAATAATCAAATAAAGAAAGATGCTAACTAAAATTATTATTTTGAATTAATAATTGTAGAGAGTAGACTAAATATTAATTTTAAAAATCATTTTGAAAAGTATTGTAAAAATAATATTTAATAAATTATCACAAATTCTTGTTATAGACCGAGTAACTGTTAGATGAGGGTATTTTGTAATTAGTTTGACTAATAAAAATATTTGATTTTTAATATTATTAAGTGAGATATATGTAATTATGATAACCTTTAAATGATCTCAACATATAAATAATTATTTTTATATAATTTTAATAAAATATTATAAAAATAATTATTTTTATTATATTTAATATGTAACGATTTCTAACTAAAATAATTATTTATATTTATTACTCATATAGTTTTTTGTATATGACCAAATTTAAAATTTTACATACAATTCTTTATTTTCAATTTATATGTAAGATAAAAAAGTACATAAAGTAATGTTAATTTTTTAATTAATAATAACTCGGAACGCACGGTGGGACTCTACTAGTTTTTTTAATAAAAAATTAGAATCAAAATATTTATTGCAACAAAAAAAATGCACTAAAGTATTTTAAAAAGTGAATTTAATTCAACTATTCAATTAAGATAGTAGGCACAAAAGCATCTCTAACATATTTTTGGAAAATTACGCTATGGCCCAAAAAATGTTATGAAATTATATTTCTCTTCAAAATACACAATTTTGGTTATTCTTGCATAAATATGGAAATAGAAAACAAATGTTCTTTTTTGGTGAAATGTTGGAAAGTGCCAGTACATGTTCTAGAGTAAATTAAAGTTGATTATTTAGAAGTGAGAAAGGGAAATCGAAGATGATTATGGATATGTTCTTGTGTCTAATTGTTGATAAATGTTTCATTACGGACTTGAAAAATGCAATAGGGGTGTATAAGGTATCATCACGTTCGAGCGAATTTCAATTTGGAATTACGAGTACAGTTTTTGCCTTTTGCACTTAGGTTCCTCCAAGAAAGTTGGAATTGTTAAATCACGAAATTGGCGATGCCAAAATGAAATTCAATATGTACGATTGCTCGTTTGCGAATTGGGCATGTATGGGTGAACCATAAGGGTCTTGAAAGTCAACATTGAATACTTCTACAAAATCTTAAAAATTTACACCGTGGCCCAAAATTGTGTTACCCCATTATCTTTTGCTCCAAAATACATTTTTTTATTGTTTCCTAAATATAGAAATATTGAATAAATGAATTTTCTGGTGAAGTGTTGAAAAACGTTAATACATGTTTTAGAGTAATTTAAAGTTGATTACTTATAAGTAAGAAAGGGAAACAAAAAATGATTACATATATGATCTTATGCTTGATTGTCGATAAATATTTTGTTACGTATTTGAAAAATACAATGGGGGTGTATAGCATAGCATCACTTTCGAGCGAATTTCAATTTGGAGTTACGAGTAAAGTTTTTACCTTTTGCACTTAGGTCCCTCCAAAAAAAATTAGAGTTGTCGAATCACGAAATTGGCGGCACCAAAATGAAATTCAATAATATACGATTGCGACTTTGAAATTTGGGCATGTATGGGTGAACAGAAGGGTCTCGAAAGTCAACATTGATTACTTATACAGTTTTGGAAAATTACAATGTGGTCAAAAATTGTGTTAACCTATTATCCATTGCTACAAAACACATGATTTTTGTTATTGTTGCCTAAATTTAAAAATATTAAATTAATTAATTTTTTTGGTGAATTTTCGAAAAGCGCTATTACATGTTCTAGAGTAACTCATACTGTAAACCCATTTTCAAAACCTTTTTTTCCTATTCTAAATTGTAAATGCTGGGAATTATTCTATGTATCGAGCATTGGTATGACTACCAGTGCCATTCGTCAACATATTGATGCCTATACAATTATAATGCAGTTTCGTGGGGCTGTTTTAAAATCTCAAAGTTTTTTTTAAAATTTAAAATTAAATACAATCCTAGCACCTGTATATGTGCTAGTTATTTTGCCACCACAATTGTAACTGCAAAAATTACTATTCCGGTCATAAGCACGGGTATTAGCACTAGTATATGTCATTCAGCCAAAATCAGTGCTAAAATATATTTAATTCAGATATTTTTTCTTGATAGGCACCGGTATCTAGCATCGGTATTCAGTCAACCGGTGCTGGATTTATTATTAAGTAGTAGTATTTTATTTCATTTATCAGATTATCGGTGACTATGAAGTTCCTAGCACCGATATTGCTCTCCCAACAATGACATACCGTGCCTATATATCTGTGTTCCAATAATGTATAACTAGAAGTTACGAGTTACAACATAACAGAACCTGATAATATTGCATTTGTAATAATAATATTATTGAAACATAATCTAAACCAACCCAAATTTAATCGGGAAGCATAATAATCCAATCTAAAATGAACCAACCCGAAATACATCTGAATCCAATATGAAACATTATAAAAAATTAACTGACATGATTATACTCGAACAAAACTTCAGTACATAAAATGACAAGACAGTAACCCGATCTGATCCACCCCAAAAATATTCTGACCCGACCTGACCTAACCCGAGTATAAAATTACACGACAGTAACCCGATCCGATATTAACTCAACCTGACATGACCCAACCCGAAGAAAAAAAACTGACACGTTTTCAACCCGACACGATAGTAACCCAATCCAACCCGACCCGATACGATAAATGAAATCATCATGTTTCAACCCGATCTGTTTCAACACGACACGTTTTTAACGCGACACGAACCCGATACGATAACTCGAATTGACACCTCTACCATCACGTCGTACATTTACTAAGTCCATTCTTACATAATCTTCCTAAATAGTGATCAAATGTAACAATCTATACATCTAACCACACCATCACGATATTTATTTAAGCAAGCTAACAGCCAGAAAGAACAGGAAGCATATTATATAGTCATTGTATACCATGAAAACAGTTAGAAATCCATTTTCTTGTAGCCCCCACTAATAGTGATATATTAGTAGCCAGCCATTATACACAAAACACTGCAAGTTCAAATATGTGTACATACAAATATTGTTAGAGCGAAGGGGAACTCCCTTTAAATTAATTCTTGGTTCTATTAAATAAAGAAAGGTAAGGAAAACCATTCATACAAAAGGTCGTATTAGAAAAAGGCATGACCAAATGATGAAAAAAATAAGCATATCAATCAGTGATGAGACGTAATTTTGATGTTTTCTTAGTACAATTAACATCTCTTTTAGCTTGTTTTGTTGGTGATTAGTTAGATTATTAGGTAAATAGAGGTTTAGAATCACCCCTGTTGCTATTTTCCCTCATTTCCCTAGTTTGTAAGCATTCGGTGTCTAGCGTGTTTTACCTCTATTATTTGTTCGATTCTTATGTGTTTTGTGAGCTTACATGGCGACAATCATGAAGAAGACCATTCGCAAGGATGGTAGAAGATTGAAGAACATTCACAGGAATGGAAGAAAAAGGAAGGCCACTTACAAAGTGGTTAAAAATTGATTGAAGAAGGAATGAAGAGAAGGAAAAGTAGCGGATGAAGAATGATCTGAGTATTGAAACCGAGTTGTGAGTATGATCCGAGACAAATTGGTATTCATTGAGAAAACCAAAAATAGAAAACAGAAAACCCTAGAACATAAAACCAAAATTGGTACACCCTAGAACCCTAATCCATACGAACTTCAAAACAGAAAACAAAGAACACATTCGCACACCATATACATAAAAGTTTTAAGGAAAAATAAAAAAAAAAGTAATCTAAAGAATCTAGAAACCATACCTTTGAGAAGATGGGTTGGGGGACTGTTGAAATTCGAGGGAAAGTTGAACGTTTGAAGTGATTTATGAGGTGGGCTCCATATATATAGTCATTATGAACTATTGTGAATTCTGCCTCGGCCGGTGCGACATCGCATATCAGTTGACCTTATCGATATTGGATCGACATATGAGCGACATTGGCTAGCCTAAATGTGGCCATCACCATTTCAGCCTACTAGAATAGCAAATGGGTCCGCGTTTGACCAAAATAAATTTAATTAACCCCTGTGAATTCCACCTCAACATGTGTGACATTTCACATCATTCTATTTTGGCCACATTTGACCAACGTATGACCGACGTCGGCTAACCTGAGAGCGGGTCTCCCCATTTCAACTCCCTAGCATAGAAAATGGGCCCGCGTTTGACCAAAACGAACATAATTGACCTTAATAATGGTTAATATTATATTAGAAACTACTAATTGAAATTTATAAATGTCCAGGAACTTTACTAATGTCCAGTTCAATTAAAATCGATTTTAGCACAACCGGTGAGCTTTTTAGTTTTTACACTTAGGTCCCTCTAAGAAGGTGGGAGAGGACGAAATGCAAAAAATGGAGATACACCCAATTATCTAAATCACATTGTCACAATCACATTGTTCCAATTTCGCCATCAAGGAATCAGGGTATTCGTCCCTCGTTTTCATTAGTATTCCATTAATACCCTCACGATGGGCTTAATTAGAACAATAAATTCCACCACATAGAATCACATGAAATTACATATTCTTGCTCTTTTATAAATTAAAAAGATAATGAATTTCCTTCCATCAACTTTTTTTTTAAAGTGCTAGTACGTGGTCTAGAGTAACTTGTAGATGATTACATATAAGTATGCAAGGGTTAATCGGAAAATCTTATGGAAGTCTCCGTGGGATCATACTAGTTTCTTTATCACTTCGCGGATTATAAGTTTGAGCGGGGATGGAAAAAGTCCCTTCTGGGATGATTGGAATTGATTTTGGGACTGTCGGCATACTTTTTCAATTTTTGCACTTAAGTTCCTCTAACAAAGTGAGAGAAGTCAAAATGCAGAAATGGAGATACACTTATCCAATTCACCAAGTCATGACCATGATGTTCTGATGTTGTCATGCACAGATCAACTGAACGGGCCCAAAATCTTCACAGACAGTATATGACAAAAATTTACAAAAATTATACTATGACCCAAACTTCCTTGCATGGTCACTATTCTTCAGAACTCTGCACCCAAACATAAGAACAAATTTTTGATGTAGAGATTATGCGTACTGTCTAAGAGGGACGCGGACCGGGGTAATCGTCCGTCATTTTTGTTAGTATTCCATTAATACACTTACATAAGGGTTATGAGAATAATAATTTCCACCACATAGAATCACATGAAATTTCATATTCTTGGTTTTTATGAAATAAAAAGATAATAAAATTATGTCCATCAAATTTTAAAAAGCGCTAGTACATGCTCTAGAGTAAATTTTAGATGATTACTTGTATGTATACAGAGGTCATTCGGAAAAACTTGTGAAAGTCTATTTGGAATTAGACCAGTTTCTTTATTACCCTTGTTTAGTATAAGTTTGACTATGGATGACAACGTTTCTTTTCTGAACGATTGTAATCGAGTTTGGGACAACCGGTGAACTTTTTAATTTTTGCACTTAGCTCCCACCGAGAAAGTGGGAGAAATCGAAATGCAAAATTGGAGATAACATTTGTTATTCACATTTTCATGACAATGTTGTTCCGATTTGGGCATAAAAGGGTCATCGTAAGGGACCTCAATCTTAAAAATCTAACCCTAAGTTTTGAACGAAAGTGCCAATCTAACCCTGACAACCTTAACTTGGTCGGAAATTATTAAAATGACTATTATAAACTTGTTAATTTTTTAAAATTTCAAAAATATGGAATGACTATTTTACCCTCATTTTTCTCCTTCTTTGCGATGCATTTCTTCCTATTGTAAACTTCTTCCCCATTTATTCTTCTTTTCCATTTTCTTCTAACACCTTATTCTTTCTTCTCCTTTCTTTTCACCACGTCATCGTCAACATCACCAAGTTTTTATTCCCCCATTTTCTCCTCACCAGCGCCGGTGTTGTTTAGGGCAACGAGAAAGGCAAGGATTTAAGCGGCGAGAGATTTGACAAGCGACAAAGAATTAAGGAGGCATATGGGGTGGATATGGCAAGGTATGGAGGTGTCGACGAATAATTAGGGTTCAGGGTAAGGGGTGGAAGTGGAAAGGTGCGGAGGTGTCTAGGGTGGAGGTGGCGACGGAGAATTAGATTTTGGGGCTAGGGTGGAGTTGGCGAGGTGTGGAAGCGGTGGAGTAGAGGTGAAAAAGTATGGAGACGGTGGAGTGGAGGCGTCTAGAGTGGATGTGGTAATGGATAATTAGGATTTGGGGTCAGGGATGGAGGTGGAGAGGTGTGGAGGAATCAAGGGTGGAAGTGGCGACGGAGAATTAGGGTTTGGGGTTAGGAGTTAGGGGTGGAGATGGCGAGGTTGGAGGAGGCGGAGTGGAGGCGTCAGGAGTGGAGGTGGCGGCAGAGATTTAGGGTTTGTGGTCAAGGTTGGAGGCAGAGAGGTGAGGAGGTGGAGGAGGCAGCTGTGGCACGACGGGTCTAGGATGGGTGGTGGCGGCAGAGCTGGCTGGGCGGGGTGGTGCAACGACGGATCTAGTGTCATATTTGATGATGAAGAAGAAGGAGAAGGAGAACTTAATGGTAATTTTATCATTAATTGTTTTTAAGAGTAGGGGTATATTTGTCTTTTCATAAAGGGTCAATGCCTGAATAGTGCAATTTGGGTATAATTGCACTATTTACAAATATTCAGGGTTAGTTTTCAAAATTTATAGGGTTATATCTGCACTTTTAAAATTTAATAGGGTCATTTTTACACTTTTCCCTTTCAAAAATTAGACTGTGGCCTTTATGTGAGATGTTGCAAATGTGTCGCATCAAACGAACCCCAAACTGACCTTCTACCGATGCCGATCGACCTAAATTTTCCAACGAGAACCAAAAATTTGAGCAAAAAATTTGAACCAAAATTACCCCCCATCTATTTTTCATGTCAATAATATTCAACACCAACACCCATTTTCCATCTCCAACACACTTACTCCAAACCTAAATTCACACCATCCTTTCCATTCACACCATTACAACCATTAAAGAGCTCAATCAAATTGGTTCTCTCAAACATCAACAAGCATCCGAGGATGGAGCATCTCCGGATTCAAATTAATTGAGCTAGTTTTCCATCCATTCCAAGTTCATTTAGCAATTTTATTACCATGTACCTTCTATATGTTTTTTTCTCATTGATCAATGATTGAATATGTTCATGAAGTATGATGATTGTGTTACATATTACTTAGTGTATATTTTTTGTGTTTCCAAGATAATGCCATGTTTGTAAGGTGTGCGAAAAGAGACTTAGATTAGGGTTGATTGTAGACAGTAATCATATCTTTGCATGAACACAGGTTGAATGTGCAATGTTGGTCATAGTTAATTGTCCCATACGATATGGGACCAAACGTCGACCGATGTCGCATAGGCTAGGAATTGATTGAAATGTCTACGAATGTACGACGTTACATGTTGACATTAATGTCGTTTGCATATGACTTTATTATGTGTACATCATTCGGGGACTTTCGTATTCTAACATAAAATTGTTTTCATGTGTATTTGTTGTAATAGTACAAAGAGAGTTATTGGTGGACTTTAATTGTGTAGATGGATGGAATTGTCATTTCCCTAGTCCCCCTGACATTATTAATGCCGTACAACGTAGACAATGGATGTTCAATACAATTAATGTTTCAATTTCATATCAGCCTTATGTATTTTAATATATTCTAACATGTATTGCTAATATATGTTCAAGTTATGTGGGTTTTTTAACATGTCATTGTTTTCCACATTAATGGAACAACAATTGATTGTTGTATAATGTTTAACAATTTCACGAGTTATGGATTATTGAATAACATGTAATGGTTATCGAAGAATGATTGTTTGTGTCATCAAATATTAAATATTATAATACTATACGAGAACCGATGTCTCCACGATTTATCCGTGATGTTACACAAACTGGTGAAGAGACGACACTTTACCGACATCGCATACACCGGCATCAACTTTTTTGCAATGTCGGCAATACTCAACGAAGTTGAATTCACTATCCTTCCACGTCAGGAGGCCCAAGACATCTCTTTTATTTACCTGCATATGATGTCTCATACCAGAACCTGCGATGTTTACCTGCGGCATCAGCTTGCACGAGGTCGCAGTTATCATCTACTACTGACTGCTTTATTACTATGACCAACATCAGTTCTTATTCATGTGACGTTGACCAAAACGAATTCGTAGGTCTCCTATCGTCGACCTTGTTACTTTGACCGACGTTGGTCACAAAACCTGCCGTCGTCGGTCCAAAACCGAGGTAAAAGATACCTTTTACCTCAATTCTGAATTAAGGTAAAAAAATTACTTTTTACCACGAAAGCATTTCCCTCGAGTTTTTTGGGACTAAAAACAAAAGTAAAAGGTCATATTTCTTGTAGTGATTTACAAATGCTCAACAGGCGGGAATTTTGCCCAACAAGTTTGATGGAACAGGATTCAAGATGCGGAGTCAAAAGATGAACTTCTTCTTGGCCACGTTGAATCTTGACAAGTACCAAGTACCTCGAGAAGGACAAACCTTTCATCTCTTCGAATAACACTGATGTGTATGCCTAGGAAAGCCTTGGCAATTGGATTCAAGGGGACTATATGAGCAAGGGCTACATAACAACACATGATTGGCTCGTTGTACAATGTGTACACTACTGAAAAAACGAGTAAGGATTTGTGGTTGGTTTTTTCACAAGAAATATATGTATAAAGATGCGGACACAAAGAAGCATGATGTGTCAAGTTTTTTGAACTACAAAATGGTAAACTCAAGGCCAATCATGGAGCAAGTTGAAGAGTTGCGACTTATCACCCATGAGGTCAAAGCTGAAGGTATGAATATTTGTGAAACCTTTCAAGTAGGTACCTTCATTGAGAAGCTTCCTCCAAAGTGGGAGAACTTCATGCACTATTTGTTGCACAACCGATAGTCAAGGACTTGAAAGTCAATGAAAGTCAAGGACTTGATTGTTAAGTTTTGAATGGAGTCAAACAATTGAAAGACTGATGGGGTGCAGCCTGAGCAGAAAGTAAATCTAGTGGAGCATAAGGGGACGAAAAGAAAGTTCCAACCCCAAAAATTGAGCAACTTCAAGAAGCAACCCGTCAAGAATTTTGGAGGGAAATGCAACAAGTGTCACAAGATTGGGCACATGATAGATGGATATCACAGCAAGGTCGACCTGAGGAAGGGGAAAACTGTAGCCAACTAGCTGAAGGCTAGCTCTCGAATTCATATCAGTGTGCTATGATGACTGAAGTAAATATGGTTGGGAGAAATCTAAAGGAATGGTAGTATGGTATAGGTGCCACTAGACAATCTGCTTAGCTTGGTGTATATAAACGACATATCAGAAAAACAAGACTGAAGAGAAAATCTTCATGGGCAACTTTGCAACTTCAATAGTTGAAGGTCAAGGGAAGGTCGTGCTGAAAATGACTTCCTAAAAGGAGTTGACACTCAACAATATCCTGCATGTGCTAGACATTGCAAGAATCTGATCTCGGGCACTCTCCTCTCCAAGATCGAGTTTATGATCAAGCTCGTGTCTGACAAGTTAGTCATCTCTAAGAATGGGTTTATGTGGGAAAGGGGTATGTGAAGATGGACTGATCAAAATGAATGTAACGACAGTCATCCCAAAAACTGATGTACCTGTGTCTTTAATGAATAAGAGTAATGCTTTTGCTTATGTCGTTGAGTTTTTTAACATTTGGCATGAAATATTGGGATATGTGAATTATAAATCTATTAATAAACTAATGACCATGAACGTGATTCCAAAATGCACAAAAAAGTAAAGACAAATGTGAAATATGTGTACAGGTAAAACTAATGAAAACACCATCCCCACATGTTGAGAGGACAACCAAACATCTAGGCTTAATTAACAAAGATCTATGTGATTTATAGTTTGTACAAACTAGAGGTGGTAAAATGTAATTTGTAACTTTCTTTGATGATTGCACAAGATATTTCTATGTGTATCTATTACGCAGCAAAGATGAAGTTTTGGAAAAGTTCAAATAGTACAAGTTGGAAGTTTAGAACCAATTTAGTAGAACAATTAAAAATATTCGAAGTGTTAGGGAAGGTGATTATAATGAACCTTTCAATGCATTTTGTAGAGAACATGATACTGTTCATCAAACTACTGCTACATACTCACCTGAATCTAACAGAGCTGTGGAATGAAAGACCCGAACTCTCAAAGAGATGATGAATGCAATTTTGCAAGAATATGGGTTATCCCAAAACATGTTGGGGGGGGGGGTCTATACTAACCCCCAACTACATTCTCAACAAGATACCACATAAGGTGACTGGAAAGATGCCTTATGATATGTCTATATTATACGATGATTTTGGGATCTTTTGTACTCATTTTGGTATGCTTTTGTGCTTCGCAAACTCTATTTTACCTTGATGTTATATTACTAGAGTTATGAGCGACTTTATCGCTCTTGTCAATTTTAATAAGGATTTCGTGAGACAAGGTAAATGTTTGAAGATTTGAAGACCATGAAGACTACATTTTTAAGACAATGAAGATCTTGAAGACTCGAAGAAGAGAAGAGGAGAAAACTACAATTAGAAATAAGAAAGAAAACAACATCTGAGGGCAGAGTACCATCACAAGGAATGTGTCACGAGCCGCGACGGTACTCTGCCCGTCGCGAGTCGCGATGGTCTTCGGCCCAGATATACTTTTTGAACTCTTTGTACTATAAATACTCTCTAGTTTTCTTCCTTTTCCAGCAACTTCTTCCCCCAATTCCACAACAGTAAAACCCTAGTTTTTCATCTTTGTTTTATCTTCAATTCATGTTTGATTTGCTATTGTTGTTTAGTGTGAACTCTAGTGGCTAAAATTAACCTTGAGAGCAATTGATTAAGGCTTCCAAGCCCATGTCTTGAGATCTATTGTAAGCTATTTAATGCTTTTCCATTGTGTATTTATTGTGCTTCAATTTGGTTTTTGAATCCATTAATGGTATTGAGAGTTCGAGTATATGAATTGCTTGTATGATTATGTGTTAGAGTTTGGAGAAAGTAGCTAATTATCCTTTCTTTTGATATGAAATCCAAAAGCATGAATTAGAGCTTCTAATATGTTTGATGATTTGATGAATGCTAGATAAATGTGATAATGTCAAATTCTTTGTCATGTTTATTTTGTGTAACAAACGAGAGAGGTTTATGAACGTTGAACGTTTTTTACTAATCTTGTGTAAATGCACGAATTGGTTCGATGCTTAGATACTGTGTAGTGTTTATAAGTGTTACCAACTTGTTGATTCTTTGTACTTAATGCCATTAATGAGATACTTTAAGGCGTTCAACGTCTAAAGGGGTTATTAGTGAGGTTTAGCGAGAGATGTCGAATTAACTCTTGTAAAATACTATTAAAGAAGGGTGGAAGATTTATTTTCACAACAAATAGTTAATGTGTTGAATAGGTTATATGTTCAATGATAGATAAGAGGCTTGGAAGTAGAAATCAATTGCACTCAAGATCCCGTAATTCATGTTTAACCTCGTCTTAGTAATTGTTTCTTACTTAGTAGATTTGTATGGTTTGCTTGTTTAACTTGTCTTTAAATTGATAACTTAGAAAAACCAAACCAAAAACTCCCATTTTACAAGTTTTTATATGTATGTATATCTTTAAAATTAGTATAGTATTTACCATTATATGAGCAAACCTAGAAAAATCCGTTGTCTCCCTGGACGACCTCGACTTGCCATTATCTACTTAATTGTAGTTAAGAGCACTTTAGGGATTAAAAATAGTACATTTGAGAGGTACGGAGGTGACCTCCCAAATTTTGGCGCTGCTGTCGGGGACAGGGCATATATTTTTTAGTGTTTGAGCATATTATGTATGAATGTGTGCTAGTTTTGAATATTTGTTAGTTTACTTTTATTTGGTTTTTATTTGATATTTGTTTGGCTTGGAGACGTATTGTTCGAGTTTTTGGTGTATGGTTCGTACTCAATCCTCTTCACAAGAACCCTTACACTACGACCCTGAGTTGGAATTGAACTTGAGAAGGGCTAGGAGGCTTTCTTTGGAAAGTGTGAATAACAACCCTCCTAGTGACCATTTTGCGGAATCTTCTACCTCAATGGATCATTGTGAAAAGTGGGAGGATGAAATTCCAGGAGGAGTACCTCAACATTCATGCCACACCTATTTTGTTACGAAGGCCATTTTTAAAACCTTCAAGGAAAATAATTGAAGTGCATAATGGAACATTAACCATGGAATTTAATGGGCAAAAAGTGGAATTTGACACTCACAATTCTATTGATCCTCCTAGTAGATATCATTCTTTCCAAGCTATTGATGTTATAATGATATAAAGCAAGATGTTTCTGAGCCCAATGATTGTGGTTCCTCACATGTTGCCAAAGATGATGTTTTGTTTGCAAATAATGTTAGTACTAATATGCAGGAAAACAGCAATGGTTCATACCCCTCATGGGAAAGACACTTCCAACACCCTTCGTGTGTCCAAGGTAAAGCCTATAAAGGAGGGTTTCCCTCTCTCTCTTGAGAAGACTTCTGTGGAAGAGTGCAAACCACCACCGAAAATTCTTAAATGTTGATCTCTTGGGGAAGGAGAGAAACCCCCGAATGCTCATTCAGTTGAGATTTCCATAGAACACAAAGGTGAGCTACTAGACATATTGAGAGAACATAAGGAGGTATTAGGCTATGTGTGTAAAGTCTTGAGGGGGGATGATGTAGATCCAACATGTTTTGTCCCGGATAGAGGAAAAGAAGCCGATCTTTTTGGTCCATTTAGTGAGTAAACCCCAAGAAAGGAGGTAAGTCGTGCCGATGACATTAAATAAACTTAGTTTTGATCATCCAGATTGCCACTCCATACTTTCCATTAATGTTGTTTCAAGTTAAGCTTTTTTCATTAATTTCATTATTTTGTCGTGCTCATTTCACGGGTGTGTTTTCCCATGATTTTGTAGTCAATTGAAGTCCATTGAACCATTTGGAAGAAGATGTGAAGTAAAGGAGAAGGGAGGAAAGGCTTCGAAGTTGGTAACTTCAGAATTAGTTTTACAAGTGTGGGATGATCATGTCTGTCGCGAGTCGTGATAGCTACATCGCGAGTCACGATGAACAGAGGATTTTGATAACTCCTGGGTCAAGTTTTTTGCAAGCGCGATGGTTCTATCACGAGTCGCGACACACTAGCATGAGTCACAATGTTATTGTCGCGATCGTGATAGAAATCTGATATTTTTTGGGGAAAATGCAACTCCCAGTATCTCATGGTCATGAATTGCGACAAGTCTATCGCGAGTCGCGATGGTTATATCGCGATCACAATAGAAATCAGAACTTTTGGGCAGAATTTCAACTTCCAGTAACATGATTTCGCGATTGCAATGGGCTTCTCATGAGTCGCAATAGAATGTTGCAAGTCGTGATTGTCAATTAGCGACCGCGATGAGGATCAAAAGTTTTTCAAAAGTTTGTAACTCCCAGTATCCATATTTCGCAATTTGCAATAGGTATGTCACGAGCGCGATGTATGTTTGACTTCTTAGAGTTTGCTGACTCCAACGTCGTGACTCGCGATGATGCCATAGTGAGCACGACACTGTTAGCATTTTTAAAAAGGGAGACCCGACAGTTTCTATTTCTCCACAACCACTCCTCCACCGCCCGAACAATCAAACCACCATTCCCCCACCTCCTAGCCACCAAATACAGCCGAAAAAACATCATTTAAACTGGCCGGAATCTCCCCCAATCCAATCCCCAACCACATTCCCATCCAAATCATCTTCCAAACACTCCAAGAATCCCTAAACTCTAGATTTTAGGGATTTCAATTTTTAGGGTGTTTTGAACTAGGGCATTTTTGCGGGTTCAACTCATTCATCATCCCGATCATCTAATTGGTACATTTCTTCACCCATTTTCTATTGAGTTGCTATATATTTTAAAATTGTGATTTTTGAAATGTGCCCATTTTTAGGAATTGTTGTGTGAATATTTTGTGAATATGATTGGTGTGAATATGGTCATAGTTTCTTGTGAATGTGATCATTGATCATATTTTGGAATGTTGATGTTGTGAATAGTTTATTGTTATTTTGGTGTTTATTTTGGGCTGTGAATAGGTTATTGTTATTTTGAATGTGATCACTTTTATTTTGTTGTTTATTGACAGATGATATTTTGGATATTTTGGGCTGTGATATAATCCTAGTATTGGTTGAATTTGTGAATCTTTGTGAATGCGCTGGATTGTACATGGTTTGGTGTTCGACGAGAACCATAATGGAACTTGATTTTGCCATTTCATTTTGATATTGGATTATACAATTAGTGTAGATTTTGTCAATAAATTAGACTAGTTTGGCTTTGGTGTAGCTTTACTAGTTCGACTGTGGTTTTGATTAGATTAAGGTAGTTTAATTAGGATAGTATGGCTTTCATTAGGATACTTTAATTCGGCTAGATTTTCAATTTGGTTTGAATTTCCTTAGGATTGTCTAGTTAAATTTTGGTTAGTTTGATTTACATTTTTATTCAATGTGCTTGTTAATTTCTATATTAATGTTTTGATGTCCATACATAAGTGCTTACTACATTAGAAGTAATTGCATAATTTTTGATACTATATCCCTGTGCGTCTGATGTGGTTTGATATTTGAATAGACATGGCCTCGAAGAATAGAGCGAGAGCAAGTTCTTCTGACACACTCCAACTCCTCCGCCAGTGCCAGATCATGCACCACCACCACTTCTTCCGGACAGATTTATAGGATTGCGTCGGATCACCAGAGCTTTTATTGAGATGGGATATGTTGTCTTCGAGGGAGATTCAGGAGACCCGCTTCGCCGATGAAGCAGCATTGGAGGCCCTTCAGCTGAAGAAGCCGATCTAATGCCTCATCATTAAAGGAGGTATAGGAGAGTTTTTTTCCTGAGAAGCACCAACCTACCGGAGGTACACCCGCGAGTTGCTGTCCACGATGAGGGCCTACACAGAGAGGGATGGAGTTCACTGCGAGAGGTTCATTCGATTTCACCTGAATGACAGCTCATATGAGATGAGCCTCTCGGATATTGAGGTAGCTTTTGGGTGGGAGAGTTCTAAGATCCGGGTGAAGTTCGATCCAGAGAGACATACACCCACCATAGAGGAAAGCTTCTTATTCTGGCATTCAATCACCAGTAAGTCGTGGAATGTCAAAGACAAGAAAAATGTCATCATCCTTCCGGTGCTCCGATTAGTGCATCGACTCCTCTCCACCAATCTACTTTGTCGCATTGAGGAAAAAATGTGTCGAATGACGAGATCGGTTTCTTTGGGAGTTGATGAGCGAGGGCACGAGATATGGAGGATGGGCGGACTTGTGGGTCACGAAGGACTTGGAGGCACCGAGGATGGAGAGAGGCGAGATTTCATTTGGGGCATGATCACCTTGTTTGCTGAGTATCTCCACATCACCATTCCTGAGGCCTTCAACAACTTGGTCGGGGGGATTTGGATCGCATCACGTTGACCCGGATGGTCAACTTTCACACCACAAATGATCCACATGCATTCCACTGGTTGTACGGGGATGGAGGAGTCACCTTCATGAAGCTTCCACAGCCCCAGCATACGAAGCTGGAGTTCGACACTAGAGTGACAGATTTGGCGTCGATCTAGATCAGGAGTGCAGGCGGGGATTCCTACGGGAGCTTAACAACCTCCTAGTGTAGTCTGACGAGGATGCTCTACCCTACACCATGGATCAGCCGCAGGGTGTACCTCATTCGCCACAACCGTCTGCTCCTCAGCACCAGCAACACGATCTGATACAAGAGGATCATGCCAGCTGTAGCCAGCCTCAGTAGCCTCCAGTGGATTTCTTCTGCCGGCTGCACGACATGATCTACAACCATAACTTGCACGTGTCGCGGAACCTTTTGGATATGGATGACGAGATTGATCAGCTCGCATCCAGAGTGTGGGAGATGCAGGCACGAGCTAGTGGCCCTACAGGACCAAATCCCGAAGCAGCGCGGCGCAGGGAGCGATGACAGCGGAATGAGGAGTGGATGTCTCAGTATCTGCAGCCGTACGGACATGGTGGCGCATCCTCACGACAGTGATTTTAAGCACTTCTCTTTCGTGTACCCCCCTACTTTGCTATGTAATGTGTTTTACCTTGTTTTGTGTACATTGAGGGCAATGTAGCATTCCAATGTGGGGAGGGGATTTAGCATTTACTGTTTCTTTAGGATGTGATATTCTGAACATGTAGACTCTGATATTTTTCTTTCTTTTTGAATGCAGTATTTTGATGCATTCGGATATTTTTAGTTTTGACATGCTAGTTTTGACATGCGGTAGCTTTTTGGCAATTTGTGATTGAAAAAATACAAAAACAATATTAAAAAAAATAGAAATGAAAAATAACAAGATGTGAGCCTAAGAAATATGATGTGTGGCTAGGATGAAAACATGAAGAGGCTCCTAGGTAAAATGAGAGAAAGAGATCAAAAAATTTGTTAAAAATCTACATATTTTCTGGCATTGGAGACATAAGGTTGCGGTTAATATATGGATGAATCGGATAGCCTAACATCAAAGGACTTCTTGGGATTGGATAATTTATCGGGGGGGGGGGGGGGGGCA
>JAULKM010047681.1:0-12878 GCA_032355605.1 Rubia tinctorum
AATCTTCTACCATCCTTGCGAATGGCCTTCAATACACTACTCCAATGTGCTTACGAGCAATCTACAAATTAAGCTTAAGAATAAGAATCTATATGCTTGTAAGGACCAAAAATCCATTAGATTCAACTAGGTTGCAAAATGAAGGATTTAGATACGAAAATCGAAAACGGTCATCTAAACCCCTTATGATGTAAACCTAGCTAAATCTAGCTATCTTACAACAAAATGATAACAGAAGAGATGTAAAATGCTTCGTAAAACACATGCATTTGATGTCTCATCAGTTCATAACCAAGGTAAAAAGTATCTTTTACCTTGATTTTGGACCGACGTCGGTCCAAGCAAGAAGTCCGACGATAGGTAACCAAAGATGCAAATTCGTTTAGGTTAACATCAGCATGCATAATAACAGATGTCGTGGGTAAATAAGAGCAGCGATAGGAGAGGATAAATGTGACTTCGCAAAAGCCAATGTCGCGGGTTGATAAGAGCAGCGTCGCAAGGTCCACACCATCGCATTTTCTGGTGCACCCACGTTGTGTGGATGCTGACGTGGAAGGCTAATGAATATGATGTTATTTTGAAGAGGCGACATTGCAAAAAAACTCAACACTGGTTTATGTGGCGTCAGTAAGGTGTTGTCCCTTCACTTGTATGTTTGACGTAGTGGATAAATCGTGGAGATATCGGTTCTTGTACCATTTTATAATATTTAATATTTGATGACACAAATAATCAATCATCGATAGTCGTTACATGTTATTGAATAATCTAAAACCCGTGACATTTGTAAACATCATACGACAACCAATTGTTGTTCAAATAATGTGAGAATCAATGAAATTTTACAAAACCCATATAAATTGAACATATATTACTTTTACTTGTTGGAATATATTAAAATACATAAGGTTGATGTGAAATTGAAAGATTAATTTCATTGAACGTCCCTTGCATATGTTGTACAACATTAACACTGTCAGGGGGACTGATATGCAAATTTATGCATGAGTTAACCAATGCATTTGACACATTTATTATCATGTTTTGTTTGGTTGATTTATAGTTTCAGTTCAGTTTACACAAAAAAATGGTTTAGACGACCATTATTGATTTTCTTGTCTAAATCCCGAGTTTTGCAGATTTTAATTAAACCAAATGAACACTTTCTATTCACTAGCACCTAGATTTTCCTTCGTGAGCATATTAGTAGATTATTCGTAAGTATCTTTACATCATTTCATAGAAAGCCATCCGCAAGGGTGGTAGAATATATATGAAAGTCATTCGCAAGAATGGTATATGACATCAAAGGCCATTTGCGAGGATGGTAGAAGATAGAAGGTCGTGGACTTTCGTGGTAGTGGATGGAATTGAGCCTAAAAAGACAGATTTGAAGTTCAAGAAGGTCAAAAATGGAAAACGGCGCCAACCGGCCAAATTAGCCGACCGGCCGGCACGGGCTTAGCCATGCTAGCATGGCTCGAGCCAGGGGTGGCTAGCACAGCCCGTGTTAGCAAACACAGGCCGTGTCATAGATCCTCAACATGGGTTGTGCTGGTCCCAGCCTCCCGTGTTCCCAAGTTTTCTCCAAAGGCTAAGTATGGGAGCGGACCGCACTGTTTCATACGGTCCGCACTATTTCAAGTTCCAAATGTGAATACCAGCCCACAGAGTGTGAAAAATGACATGGCCCATTCCGTTAAACTGAGCAAAAAATCCTTTCAGCTGACAGGCCGCGCTAAACGACATGGAACACGCAAATCAGAAGTTCAAAATGAGACACTAGCCGGTGGCCTATGTCATTCAGTGCGGCCCTGCCGGCATGACCCGACATGGCCCATGTAGACCGTGCAGCCCATGCCAGCATGAGGCTTCACGGTTTGTGCCATGTAGTGCACCCCGCTCCATCATGACCTTGCATGGCCCACGCTATTTTCCACTGGCTGCATCAAATGAGGCTGCTAGGATTAACGCATGATCGGATTGATTACCTGATAGCGATTGTGTTTACTTGACTCTTAGGTACCTAACATCTCTGTGGACGACCTCGATCTTACCACTATCTACCCTTTAGGTAGCATAATATTAGGAAAGGGAGCAGAGATACAAATATCTTTATCTTTGACAGCTTCCTCTCGGTTAACGCTTGATATCCCGTGAAAAGGTTATTTATAAGCGACAACGAGATGGGGAGGGTCAGGGACTAGGAAAATGACTAGTCCATTCTAAAAGTGCATGGATAACTCTCTTTGTCCTATTACAACAAATGCACATGAAACAAAATTTATGTTAGAATTGGATAGTCCCCAAATGATGTACACATAATATAGTCAAGTGTTGACGACATTAATCTCAACATGGAAAAAGTACCTGATTTTCTTCAAAGCAACGTCGGATATAGGATAGATCAAAGTCGCAAAGTTCGACTGATCAGTGACGTCAAACATTCATAGATGTTACTATCATTTCCTAGCCAATGCAACAACGGTCAACATTCGGTCCCATATCGCATGGGACGATGAACTGCGACTGACGTCACACATTCAACCTGTGTTCATACAAAGATTTGATTATCATCCACAATCAGCCCTAGTCTAAGCCTTTTTTCTCACTCCTTACAAACATGGCATTATTTTGGAAACACAAACAATATACACTACATAACATGTAACATAATCATCATACTTTATGAAAATATTCAATAATTATTCCATGAGGAAAAATAACATGTAGAAGGCATGTTAATAAAATTTCTAAATCAGCACGGAATGGATGGAAAACTACCTCAATTAATTTGACCCTAGAGATGCTCCATCCTAAGATATTTGTTGATGTTTGAGGGGGAAAATTTATATTGGGCTCTTTAGTGATTGTAATGGTTTGAATGGAAAGGAAGATGTGGAGTTAGGTTAGGAGGAAGTGTGGTGGAGATGGGAAATAGGTGTTGGTGTTTAATATTATTGACATGAAATAAGGATGGGGGATTTTGGATCAAAATTTTGGTTCCCTCTGGAAATTTCAAGTTGACTGATGTCAGTAGGGTGTCGTTTAGTGGTTCATTTTATGCAATGCATTTACAACATCTTTAATATAGGCCAAAGTCTAAATTTTTAAATGTATCGTAAAATACTCCATGTTCTGATTGTTGCCCTTTCTGACAACCCGTTTATACCCAAATGGGAGCAAAATTGTCCTGAAAATGTTAATAACAAAATTTTAGCTCCAATTTTGCATTTTGACCTCTCCCACTTCCAGGGAGGGACCTAAGTGCAAAATTTAAAAGTTCACCAGTTGTCCCAAACTCGATTACGATCGTCCTGAAATTTTTTTTTGCACCCACAGTCGAACTTATACTAACGAGAGTAGTAAATAAACTGGTCTTATTCCCAGATAGACTTCAACAAGTTTATCTCAAATGACTCTTGAATACTTATAATTAATCATCTACAATTACCTTTAGACCATGTACTAGAGATTTTTAAAATTTGACGGACGAAATTTTATTACCTTTTATTTCATAAAAAATCATGAATACTAAATTTCATGTGATTCTATGTGGTGGAAATTATCGTTCTCATAATGCTTATCATAAGGGTATTAATGGAATATAACAAAAATTATGGACGATTACCCCAGTTTGTGCCTCTCTTAGACAGTACGCATAATCTCTATATAAATTATTTGTCCTAACATTCTGGTGCAGAGTTCTGAAGCGTAATGAACGTGCAAGGAATTTTGGGTACATTGTCTGAGAAGATTTTGGTCCCGTTCCATTGACCCGTGCATGACCAAATCGAAAAATTATGCTCGCGACTTGGTGAATTAGATAACGGAATCTCCAATTTTGCATTTCTATTTTTCCCACTTTGTTGAAGGGACCCAACTGCAAAATTTTAAAAGTACACCGGTAGTCCGAAAATCGATTCCAATCGTCCCGGACGGAATCTTTTCAATCTCCAGACAAACTTATAATCCCTGAAAGTGATTAAGAAATTTGCATGATCCAATGGAGACTTCCACAATATCTTCCTATTAGCCCTTGCATACTTATATGTAATCATATACAATTTACTCTAGACCATGTACTAGCACTTCAAAAAACACTTATGGACGGAATTTAATTATTTTTTTATTTCATAAAAAAGAAAGAATGTGTAATTTTGTGTGATTCTATGTAGATGAATTTATCGTTCTAATTAATAATGCTCATTGTAAGGGTATTGATGGAATACTAATGAAAATAAGGGAAGAATACCACGGTTCCTTGATGCCTAAATAGAAGCAACATGATTGTGACAATGTGATTTATATTATTGGGTATCTGCAATTTTTCATTTCGTCCTCCCCCACCATCTAGGAGGGACCTAAGTGTAAAAACTGAAAAGTTCACCAGTTGTGTTAAATCAATTCTGATCGAACCAGATGTTTATAAAGTTCATGTACATTTATAAATTTCAATTATATTATCTAATATACTATCAACTATTATTAAGGTCAATTATATTCGTTTTGGTCAAATAAGAGCCCTGTTGCTATGCTTGTGAGTTGAGATGATGAGGCCCACTTTAAGGCTATGTCGGTCATATGTAGGTCAAATGTTGCTAAAATTTATTGGCATGCGACGTCGTTCATACAGTTGGTCAAACACAGGCTCATTGCTATGCTACTGGGCTGAAATGTTGAGGCCCGCATTTAGATTAGCGGACGTTGCCCGAACGTCAGTACCATATCGGTAAGGGCGACTGCTATGCTACATCGCTCAAGCCAAGGTGGGATTAACAATGATTTGTAACCACTATTTATATAGATCTCACCTAATACATCACATCAAACATTCCACTTTCCCTAAAATATCAGCAGTCCCCCTACCGATCTTCTCAATAGTATGGTTTCTAGACGTGGTTATATTACTTTTGTTTTTGTAATTATGATTGAAATTATTATGTATATGGTGTGTTATTGTGTTATTTGTTTTATGTTTTGAAGTTTCCTTGGATTAGAGTTGTAGGATTAGGTTCTAGGGTGTACAAATTTAAGTTTTATGTCTTTCCCCGTTAATGTGGCCCAATTTTTTTGTTTAGGATCTTTTTTTTGCTTGTTTTCTACTGTTGTTAGTGTAGGAACTGTGCTTGAATGCAACATCGCAGGTTCATCGATCCTCCTTCGTTTGGAGCGATCGTCGTGTATTTTTTGAAGTTAATATTGTATGTGATGTTGTACCCTCGTAGGTTAACCAATCGGTTATATCGGAGGTTAAGAAAAGTCGCTAAACCATATCCACATACCATTATTTTGGACCGACGTGTCAAAAACGTCGCTAATACATGCCGGCTAAGTCATACTTTGGAATGTCGAGTATGAGTGACACATGGCTGACTAAAAAGATAAATTGAATTAATTTCTACCAAACCATTTTCTATCTATCATAATATTTATCATCTGTGACAATATGCATTTCACGAATCATGCTAACAATGCTAGTTCAAGTCGTTCTCTGATTGAGGTGAGCAATTTTTTGTTTAGATTTAAATTCCTTTTTTCATTACTTATATTCTAATTTAATTTTTATTAATTTTATTGACCAATGTAGATCGGTAGTGATTCGGGACCGTCCGCGTACTACCTTCGGCGATATCATTTCGTACTTTGTTCGCACTCTGATCCAGATGAATTTCGTGTCAATTCTAATTCTGGTAAGTCCTCCCTCTTACACATGTACTTTGTTTTCAATTAATTTTTTCTATATATTACTTTCATATGTACTAAATGTGCTTTTATGTTCATAATTCACTACGTCACTACCCAAATTGTTGAGCTCCTAGCACCATATAAGTTGCCTATTGTGCTCAGGTGCAACAAAAGGGAGTACCACATGCATTACTCGGGAAACAAGAGGCTGAAGAACCTGATGACAAAGGGTTTTAGCGAGTTTCTTAATGCTGAGGAACTCAGGGTTGGGGACACCCTCTACGTCGAGCTGATAAATGGTGTCATACCTATAGTTTTTAATGTTATACTTCTTACCCATAGATATAATTTGTTGTTTAGCCTATACTTGATCTGGACATTTATTTCATACAAATTAATTTGTATTTGAAACAATATTTAATTTTTTACGTATTTTAATCTTTAATTTATAACTTTTTAATGTTATTTTAATTTTATTCAATACTTAATATTTAACCTAACATATGGAAAATGTTGTAATAGTAAGATCGTTTGCAAAATTAAAATAGACTAGTGTGTAATGAATAATTTGTTTCCCTTATTCTGAAAGTAGCAAATTGTTGTTGCGAACATTTTTTAATAAATTCAAACTATTGACCTGTTGGATGGTGGCCTGAAATTGTTAGGCCAATATAAACCTGCGACGTCGGTCATGGGTCGACACCTTGTTGCCTAGACCGATATTGGTGCAATGTCGCACAATGTGAGGTGGACTTCACAAGGGTCCAAAATAACATTGTTCCGAAACTGGTATAAATATGGGGACCCTAACAATTAGTTCAATCTTCTCTTCACAAGTTTCCCGCGAATTCCAATAGTCTCTCCTCCCCCCTCTCTTCTCTCTTGGAAAAAGGTATGGTGTTTTTACTCTTCTAACACCTTATTTTGGTAATTGCTACTTTACATTGTTTGATCTGTGAATGTGTTCTTTTTTTGGTTTTCTAGTTTTAACCCAGATTGTTGAGAGTGTGAAATTTCCTTGACTGTAAATGTAGGTACTATGTCTTCGTATGTCTCCAAAGGGGTGTTGTTTAATTTTCTGTTATTAAAAATTTATTTTTTTTGGAGTTTTTATGGTTTTTCCCGTAGCTTCCTCTGATACATACAACGTCAATAAGTTGTCTGTAACAAATCTATTTATGTTATTAGTTGCGACGTCGTACATTCTTATTTCTAGTAGTATGTTCTTCAGTCTGAGACATCACACCTATGTGGGTCTGACCTTTGGTTGAACCAAATTGTTACCTATGTAGCATTTTTGCATTTAATTTTACTTTGAAATTACA
The DNA here is from genome assembly GCA_032355605.1 of Rubia tinctorum. NCBI lineage: Eukaryota > Viridiplantae > Streptophyta > Magnoliopsida > Gentianales > Rubiaceae > Rubia > Rubia tinctorum. Next base: position 7,017 of record JAULKM010047681.1, read on the forward strand.
TATGCAAACTCGTTCTTGTGTTGGTCATGTGTTCGATTATACTGACCACTGAGTGAGGTCGCTGGTACATGTCGATCAAACCACTGCTTTGGACCGACATGTAACTACGACGTATTCCTTATGTTGCACTATGTATTTCTGAGGCTAGTTCACACTTAACATTTTTATTTTTGATTCAGGACTGATGGATGGCGAAAGATAGTCTAATCGCCCATTTTTCCAGGTCTTTCACCAATTTACATACTCCCTCCGTCCCACTCTAAATTGTTTATTTACTTTTTGAGAGTCAAATTTTGTGAACTTTGACCCTAAATATAATTAATATATAAATAATAAATATATCATGTGAGATATTGTTAGATTTTTCTTAACATTTATTTTGTAAATAGTAATTTTTTATAGGATATTATTAAAAGTAACTAGAGATATTTACGGTCAAACAAGCTCATTGAAGACCGTGAGAAAGTAAATAAGCAATTTAGAGTGGGACAGATGGAGTATATATTTACTAACACATCTTCACACTTTATAACAAATAATTTTTTTTTGTTTTCGTACAGTTTTCCGCACAACGTGGCAAACCAGAGTCGGTTGTCTTCAACCTTGAACAACATACAATGGCTGTTGATATCCCATGTTTCCCCTGCAATCTGAAGCAGTAGAATTTCGGGAACAACCAAACTTTGGCAAGGCATTTAAAATTAATATTATTTGATGCTAATTGCTTATACATATATATATATCTAATAAATGTATATTTTTGGTGACTTGGTACATCCCGAGGACATCGTACCACTCCTCCCGAATGACAAGAACCCCGTTGTGTTGAGGTGCTACGGGACAGAGTGGCGCATGAAATACACGGGGGGTGTGAAGATCAAGGCCATATCCCCAAGGGTTTTGGCGGGTTCTTTTTCGGAAACCGCCTATGCATTGGGGACACCTTGTTCCTCGAGGTCATAGAAGCTTGGGGGTCAATTTTCTTCAAGTTCATCATAATGCGCGCTAATTGAACAAATTTCTGTTCTGTTGGAACTAAAACAATTATTTATCGAAATTATGTAGTAGTTGTAAAGAAATTTTCATGGGGAATGGTTCAATTCACACCCTTATTTTTACAAAAAATTTTACACCAATCCTAACCATCCATCTAATCTAATCTCACTCATTCATGAAATCTATTTTTAGTAAAATAATCTCAACCATGAGATAAGATTAGTTGGATGGTTAGCACTTTGTCTAAAAATTGGTGTAAAAATAAGGGTGTGAATTGAACCCTTCCCATTTTCATGACCGTTGTTTTTCTAATAATTTAACTACCTAATTTGAACAATATATAATTGAATATATGTGCAATTTGATATGTACATGAGTTTAAAACCCATTTTTTTTGTACCGTTCAACAATATTTTCTACAATCGTTTTAAAAACCATTGAACAAATATTTTTGTAGACCGAAGTCAATCACATTCAAACAACTATAACTATAAAAGTTAGTCAAGAGTAAAACAAAATGAAAACATCTATCAAGCAAAAAAAGGTATGGAAACTTACAGTGCGACAGTGCGAATGAAGCGATTTAGTACTAGTGAAGTGGAGTGGAATTTGGATGAAAGGACACTGGGAGGAGAAAGAGACGGTAAAATGAGGAAAAACGTACGACACTGGATTTTTTTCCTTATTTTCTACCACAGTCAAATTCTTCACTTATTGGTTGTTCTGGTTTTCCACTTATTCCGCTTTTTCTATCGTAACATAACAAAGCTCACCTTTCAAAATATTTAAATACTACAACTTTTTTTTTCAAAATCAACTTTTTCCAACTTTAACCTCTGGAAGATGTATCATTTAAACAACAGCGATGTAGGTCACCCATCGCATTACATTTCAGTGAAAATGACTTATAATGCGACTTCGACATGCCTTTCTAAACAAGATATGCGACATCGCGCGCTATACGATAGGACTATTTACTTCATTTCTTTAACATTTTACTTAAGCTAAAATAATAACCGAGGTAAAAAGCATATTATTTACCTTGATTATTTTTTAATCGAGGTAACAAATATTATTTATTTCGAAAATAAAAATAACCGAGGTAAAAGGACTTCTTACTTCGGTTATTTTAATTAAATAAAAAAATCGAGGGAAAAAGGGAAAAATAATAGGTCATTTTTCTTGGAATCTGAAAGCAATAAAAATAAACATAAAAATGAAAATAGTTAAAACATAAAATGAAATATTAAAATGCGTATCCAATTAGAATAGGTAAAGAAATGGTCCTCTGTGAGGCAGTTTAAATTTTAGGCATGAGCTTTTATGTAATTCTAACTATATTCTAGCTCCGGTGACCTATCTCAAATAATTTTACACGAACCTGTCTCTAATTATATTGCAGGGACCTATCTATAATATTTTTTCAGGGACTTTTTTGTCCAATTTTTCCTATCATTTTCCCGGCAACTACTATCTGCAAAAAAACAAAAGATATTTTAAAATTATTTTAAAATGCAAAAAATCAATATGATCATCGAGCTGAAAATTATAAACATTAGCTACAACTAAAAAAACATCAAAGGATAATTATAAAACATCAACTAAAAAATTGCATAAAAAATAATTTAAAAATAAAATAAAATAGCAAAAATCATATGAAAAACCAAATAAAAATCATCAATAATTGAAAAAACGTAGACTACAACTAACAAAACATCAACTAAAAATCATAAAAACATCAACAATCGTAAACTAAAAATCATAAAAATATCAACAAATCTTCAATTATCAATTTTTCTAAAAAAATTACAAATATAAACCAATATCAAACACAAGCTAAAAACATCAATTCCTATCACCTTAACTTCACCCGAAAAATGAAAAACGTCAACAAAAGAAAAAATACTACAAAAAATCAACATATATCACCCAAAAACTACAAACATCAACTAATATCACCTAAAATCTCACCCAGAAAATGAAAAAATCAACATGAGAAAGAAAGTTTAAAATATCAACCCATGCAACCCCAAAAAACAACAAAACACTAAATTTTATCAACCAAAACTCATCCAAAAAAATGAAAATATCAACGTGAGATTAAAAAACTAAAAAATCAACCAAAAAGCTACATTACCTCAAAAGTATAAATTATTCACTCTTAAAGTAATAAAACATCAACAATTGTTTTTTAAAAAAACTACAAATATCAACCTATATCACTCAAAAGCTACAAATATCAACTCCTAACACCTAAACCTTATCTGGAAAATGAAAAACATCAACTTCCATTTCCAAAAGATCAACCGAAAAATGAAAAATATCAACTGAGAAAATAAAAATAAAAACTACAAATATCAATCCATATCACCCAAAAAATACAAAACACCAACTCGTATCAATTAAACCTCACTCAAATAATGAAAACATCAACATACGAGGGAAAAAAAGCTACAAACATCAACAAAAAGAAGAAAACAATACCTCAAGAATATTTTTTTTTAAAAGTACTTGTTGGGATTTGAACCTAGGTCTCCAACTTCAACAACAAAGTACTAACCGCTAGACCAGAGAACATTTATTGATCACAAGCTCAATCAAATAACATTAAACCTCGGTATAAATCTTTGGAAAAAATAAAACATAATTAAACCTCACTTCTCGTACATAAATCCTTAGTGCTTCTGTCGTCCGCCGTTGGTAGTGTCATTGCCGCCGCCAAAAATTCCGCCAGAAACGTGGAGTTCACGCGCCGACAATAAATAGAAAGAGGCACACGTGAAACCCATGCATCGTTCCCAAAGTGTCGCGTGTGAATCGTATACTCTCAATGTCGCGACTGCATATCTGATTCCAAGCGTCGCAGAGGAGGTAACGACATCTCAGATCTACGACATTGTCTCTGGTTCCCAACATCGTTCTAATCACTCCAGCATCGTCTCTTGTTCACAGCGTCAGTTCTCATCACTCCGACATCGTTCTCATCACTCTCCGGTACTAGAGGACTATGCTGTCAGCGGCATTACAATTCTGATCACCACGAGCAGTCACCGTAGCGCCGACACATCCTTTAGCTTCCCCAACAATGAGTTTGATTAGATCAATGTCCTTCAGGCTTAGATCGACGTTGGAGGATGCGAAGAAAGCTTCAATCCGGCTGTTTTTGGCAACCTCTGCTCAAATCGGTGGTGTGAGAATATGCCGATGATATTTCATCCAGATTCCGGCCAGATCCTGCAGTTTCCGACTAGATTCTGGCTGCAACAAAATGTGATACTGATATCGGAAAAAATAAAACATCAGTACTAAAAATAAAAATTAAATTCACGCTATTGAAACATCAAGGAAAGTGAAATAAAATTTAATGCTCCAAAAAAACAACATCGATATTATTTTCTAAAACAACACGATAAAAAATTAAAATAGCAATCAATATGAAAATATAGATTACGAATTAAAATTTTGATAGTAAAATATCACTAACTATTGAGAAAAACTAAAAGGGTAAAATCATTTAACATGCAAACACAAGATTTACATCAAACGATTAAAATTCAACTTTAAAACACATAATTTTGGTAGGAAAAGAAAAACGATTCTGAAAACACGTGACAAGATTTGGTTGAAATATCAAGTCGGGTAGTAAAAGCCTGCACATTGCGTGGATATGAGGAAAAAATTAATCCACAAATTTTTCCGACCCGAATTCTTGACCCACGAGATTCTTATGACCCGTAATCATTAATTTACAATTATTTTTGTCCAGGACCCCCAAAATTGATATTGCATCTAGATCACTCCTTATTCTCCAAACTTACTATAAATTACATTTGAAACCTCCCATCTAATTAAATTTCATTATATTGCAATTCAATACTTAGTCTCACTATGAAACGGTCACATTCAAAACTTTGTCGTTCAATAAATGTAAGACCCAAAGTTTACATGAAAATTCTAATTTTTTAATCAACAACTCTCATCACAAAAAGGAAGAGAAAAGGGAAAAGGAAAAATATATGTAGCTAATGTATAGATTTTCATAGGAAAAAAAAGAAAAAAATAAACATGGACTGCCAGGTTGTTAAACAGTTTTTTCTCTCTCTAACGACTCTTTCCTTCCTGACAATCTAATGGTAACAATCGCCTTCCACCGCCACCACCATTGCTGCACCGGCAATGGCGAAGCTGCCCCCACCACCTGGAACGTTCCTCCAGGTGCTAGCTACTAAGAGCCCCCCATTATCCAAAGATTTGCCCTCCAATCCCGAGTTAAACCCAACCACACAATTCAAAGGTGAATTGGCTTATCTGTACTCTCAATCGGATATCCAAAAGTTGTCACATTATTCAAACACACTGATTGGAAAGTTCCAGAGAGGAAGGCCAAGTATGGATGTAATCGATGCTGGATTCAAGACCATCGAATTCAGTGGTCGCTATCAATTGGGAGCTACTGACCATCGCCACATTCTCATCAGATTCCAAGAGGTAACAGACTATCAAAGATTCTAGATGAAATCACAATGGGCGTTTAATGGCGCAACAATGAAGGTCCTTAAATGGACTCCAGAGTTTTCTCCAGACACAGAATCGTCGGTTGTCCCGGTCTGGCTCACAATTAGGGATGTGCCACTGTACTACTACAACTCTGCCTCCATTCAATCAATAGTGATGAGACGTCAAATGCATGTGTTTTCCGAAGCATTTAACATCTTTTTTTTATCTTTTTGTTGGAAGATTGCTAGATTTAGGTAGGTTTACATCATAAGGGGTTTAGATGACTGTTTTTGGTTTCGTATCTAAATCCTTCATTTTGCAACCTAGTTTGAGTCTAATGGATTTTTGGTCCTTACGAGCATATAGATT
>JAULKM010047692.1:0-12877 GCA_032355605.1 Rubia tinctorum
TAAATCTATAAGGAAATTACCATCTATAACTAATTGTATAAGGAAACTAATTCTATTAGGTAACTACCATCTATAACATTTCCATACAAGGGAAATAATCTCTTATTTCCTTATCACACACTAAAAGGAGAATTCCATTAGATGCTAATCTAAATACTTCTTCTGAGCCAGTCAAACTTGCACAAAATCTTTTCCACAATCTCCAACAAATATGTTTTTTTAATTGTAAATATATGTGATCATATCAATAATACCCATCCCGAAAAAAGTGATCACAATTATGACTATGAATTGCTTGTCCTGATGATCACGCGAGCAATGATGCCGCAGTAAAATGGAAGAGAATCTGTAAGAGTTTGGCTTGATATGATTTAAGAATGAATGGTGATCATCCCTTTCCCAATCGTGGAGAGAAAATGACCACTTTCGGTGGCCAGTCCTTCCCAGTTCTCCTTAGCCAGTTCCCAAGATTCCTTTGGGATTTCTGATTTCTACCAATAATTGAAAAGGTGGTATTTCACCAACTAATTAAGCCAGTCTAGTTTGTCGTTGGGATATGTCGATGAGTTAAAAAAATCTTAGCTAAAAATCTCATCATTCTTTTTTAACGCATTGATTCTAATTTTTCTAAAGAAAATGACCCGTTTCAAGAGAATCAATTTTCTAATCGGAGGCATTGAGTCAAGTCTCTTTTCCAATCAATTTTATTCTCCCTCTCATTTTCTGAATCTCTGCCTAATATTGTTTAAAGAGGGTTGATGGGTTAATGGATAACTACAAATATGATCCTAGATAAAGAGGCCTTCAGCTTTTACCATCAGTATCATCCTAAATATACCAATATATTTTTTATATCACAGATTATAAAAATACTTTATATGAATACATGAGTTAGGATTTTCAGAGGAGCTGGAAGGAACGAACGAACGAGCGTAATATTTAATCATACAAATTATGGAGTTACTTAATCATAAATGATATATAATAGAGAAAACGACATATATAACTATATATAATTCACATAAGTGCATATATAACCTTTTGATAATTGAAAGTGTAAATATAACCCTAAATAATATGTGAAAGTGCAAATATAACCCTTTCCGGTAACTTTTAGCCGGAATTTTAAGTATATTTCCTTATATTGGAAACTGTTACATAACCCCACATAATTGACATAAGTGCAAAACTACCCATTCCGATCAATTTAAGTCTAGATTAAGTGAAATTAATTTTTTACCCCTCTGAAAATTTAATTTTTTTGTGAAATGACATTGATGCCCTATTTTCTCCATTTCCTCTATTTCTCCCCTTTCTTCCGCCGACGAGTTTCTCCAATTCCCCCTTCTTCTTCTCCCCTTTCTTCTACCCTTTGTTCTCCGTCGACTTCTCCGCCATTAACCTTCTCCGCCATTCATCTTCTCTACCATTCACCTTCTCTTCCCACCGATTTAGGGTTTGGTGATGGGTCGACTCGGAAGAAGAGCAAGTCAACCTGGGGAACCACCTAATTTAAGGGATTAGAGACAGCGCGGTAGCGTGGTGGGCTTTGATGTCAGATCCAAAGGTTTTGGCGGTTGTGGTGGTGGGTGGTGGTGGGAATGAGGGGGTTGAATGCGTGGTGGTGGGAGCTGGGTTGGGTGGCGTGGTGGTGGGGTGAAAGTGTTGTGATGGTGGGTGGTTGAAGGCTTGTGGTGGCGAGGTGGTGGACGGTGGGAATCAGATGTGTGATGGAGGCGGTGATGAGGTGGAGCTTCTGAGATGGCGGTGACGGAGACGGTGGTGTCGGAGACAGCGGTGAGGTGGAGCTTGTGGTGGTGGGTGGTGATGCGAACGGGGGGTTGAATGGCTGGTGACGGGAGTGGGCTGGGTGAGGGTGGTGACAGGAGACGGGGTGAAAGTGTTGTGGTCTTGGGGTTGAAGGGTTGTGGTGGCGAGGTGATGGACGATGTGTGGCGGAGGTGGTAGTGAGATGGAGCAGCTGAGGCGGTGGTGACGGAGACGTGGTGGCGGAGGCAGCGGTGAGGTGGATCAATTTTGGAATTTATTTGTCTCTTCTTCATTCATTCTGTTTGAGCATTTCTGGAAAAAAAATTGCCTTTTTGTAATTCAAATGTTCTAACAATTTCTCATTTGGGTTCAATCTAAAAATTAAATCTTTGTTGGGTTTCCATTGTGCGGTTGAAGCTGTTCTTTGGTTCTCCTTGTTTGATTTCAAGCACATTCATCTGGTTGGGCGAGATAATTTTAGTTGATTTGTGATTTGATTGAGTTCTTGAGATTTAGTTTGTGTATTTTGAAGAAATGACACGGTTGGGGGTGTGAAAGTGTGTCGTGGCGGCGATGCCGATAGCTGAGGGGGTAGTGGTGGATGGCTGGAGGTGATGGTCTTAAAGAAAAAGTGTCCTATTACTTATAGATTTTAGTGTAAGGGGCATTTTAATCATTTTATTAGTGGTCAATGTCGGAAATAGTGTATTAGAGTTATATTGACACTTATGTAAATTAGTTAGGGTTGTTTTTGCACTAAAAATTATCTGAGTGTTATATTGATATTTATTCAAATAGATAGGGTTATATTGGTATATATCCCTAATATCTACAATCTTTTAGTCTGTCTCAGTATTAAGAAATCAATGATTCTTATTTTAAAAAGAAAACAGAAATCTATGATTCTTATTCTTTTCCCATCCAATTTCGCGATAGGTTAGACAGAATGTATAAATTAATGGAAGATCTTAATGTTTGATTTAATTCGTTGTTATCCAGTAAACGTTTGTGTGAGGAATAGTCCTTATTATAAGTTCAAACTAATCCATATAGCTATGATATTCGTTTGTAGGGAGATCAGGAATCAATGTTAGGTTTGTCAAGTACTAATAAAAATATGGGTTAAATACATTTATAATTCTAATTTTTGGTTAAAAGTGTCAATATAACCCTACAATTTGAAGAAAAAAAAAGTGTCAATCTAACGCTAACGTATTATCAATTGTGCCAATCTAACCTTAATTATTGATCAAATTGTGTCAATATAGCCAAACTACCTAATTCAGGCATTGACCCAAAGAATTCAGGCATTGACCAAAGACTGAAATGACCAAAATATCCTAATAACTAAAGCTGAAAATTTAATACCCATTATACCCCTATTTTCTTTCTTCTTCACAACCCACCTCCGCCGCATCGGAAACCTCCACCCGCCCTCCGACGGAAACATCCACCGTCGCGTTGGAACCCTCCACCGTCGGAGACCTCCACCGGTAACCCCCGCCGCCGATGATCTCCAAAATGAAGATGAAGACAATAATTCTTTTAAAACAACACAGTTCACCACCACAACCCGAATCTCCCTCTGCTCTCTCCCACCACTAATTCACCACAGCGCCACCGCCACCCCTGCCCGGGCCACCCGTTACCTCCCTTCACTATTTCCCTCACCTTCTCTACATCCCAACTCGCCCTCCGCCATCGCCCTCCACCAAATCACCACACCACCGCCGCCGAAAGACTTACCCCACCACTCTGCCCCACCAGTGCGGAACCATAGCCACATAATCCTAGCCCCAGAACGAAGACAAAGCTATGTTGGCAGCGCCGCCGTCAAAACCCTAGCCACCCCTCCGCTGATGAAAACGAAGACGAAACCCACCGCTGTGGAACCCTAGCACCCCTAGCCATCCCCGCCGCGGTAGAGTGATGGACCACCACCCCCACAACCAACGAAGACAAAAACGAAGCCCACCGTTGTGAGACCTTTTCCCCGCCGTGTAACCCTAGCCCCAGAACGAATATGATATGAATCTCCTTCAAAGACTCTGGATTGCGGAATTTTAGATCTTTAACTAAACGAGGGATTTCGCAAAATTGATCACAATTAACCCTCGGGATTATGAACAATTCGAGATCTATGAAGCTAACTAGCCCGCATGGTTAGTTCACAAATCAAATTTATGGATACTTAATTAACCCATAAGATTAATCTACAATAAAGAAACTTCGCAAGAATTTGAGAATATCTCAAAAATCTTAATATAATGTGTATAAAAATGGTGTCAAAATTCGTGAAACTCCTCCTATTTATAGGATAGATCTCGGCAATAAACCCTAATCACAACTGGAAACTGAATCGACTTATGACAACTTTAAGAAGCTAAATTCATATCTAACTAAAATACCTAAAATACATGGTAATCTATGGTAGTCTGGTTGGATTCTTCAAAAAGTAACCTTGAACAATATTACCTTATCTAATCTTACCAAATCTAAGTCTAATCAAAATAAAACTAAATATTTTAAACCCTAATGGACTGTATTTTCGAAATTCAACTCTTCAAAGCCCTTGCCGATCTTATCAGTCCAATAAATCGAAAATGAAATAATTTTATAATATTTTACAAAGATCACACTACCTCATTAAAAACCCAGTGGGAAAAAAGAGTATCGTGGTCTTCACGACGTCTTCATTCAATCGACAAGCTTGAGTTGTTCATCATGAAGTTAATCAATCAAAGCATTCAATGCCGCATCTCTAAGCTTCGTTCCTATGTCACTAAGAGGATCCCGAACATAACCCTTGAATGTTTGATCTTGTCGTGGAATGTCTTCATTTATGGTGGTAGTCGTCTTGGCATCTCCATCATTGCCTCTGTGGTCGAAAGGTTTTGCCCTCGGAACTGAATCATCTTCAAAGGTAAATGGAGATAAATCAGGAACATTGAAGGTAGTACTCACACCATAATCACCTGGTAGATTAATCTTGTAAGTATTATCATTCACATGCGCCAAAACTTGAAAAGGACAATCACCACGCAGACTCAATTTAGATTTCCAAGCATTCAAAAACCTCTCCTTCCGCAAATACAACCAAACCTAATTGCCCTCTTGAAACTGCATGGGTCAGCGGCCTTGATTGGCTAGGTCAGCAGTCTGAGTATTTGTACTTTCAATCCACAATTTCATCTTCTAATGTAATCGCTTCACAAAATCAGCCTTCTTTTCTTCATCCAAATTTTGCACTGGTTTAGAATTGAAAGGAAATAAATCAAGAGGTGTATTTGGTAAAAATCCATAAACAATCTCTAATGGAGGTAAAGAAATAGTAGAATGAACAGTACGATTGTAAGCCAACTCTGCAATCGGAATGCACGCTTCCCAATTCTTTGTTTTTTGAACTAGGGCACTTAGAAGAGCCCCTAATATGCGATTGGTAACCTATGCTTGTCCATCAGTTTGTGGATGAATTGTTGTAGAAAACAACAATTTCGTCCCAAAATTGCTCTACAATGTATTCCGAAAGTAGGACAAAAATTTGACATCTCTGTCTGATACTATGGACCCAGGAATGCCATGTAATCGGACCACTTCTTTCAAAAATAAATCTGCAACATGTTTTGCGTCATTTGTCTTCCTAGAAGGAATAAAATGTGTCATCTTCGGAAATCGATCAACAACCACAAAGATAGAATCATTACCTGATTGGGATCGTGGTAATCCGGGAACAAAATCCATAGAAATATCAACCCAAGGATGTGTAGAAACAAGTAAAGGAGTAAAGAAATCACGAGGATTAGTCTTAGACTTCGCCTTCGAGCAATCAATACAATTCCTACAAATCCTATCAACGGATTATTTTCGGCCAGAAGAAGTATTCTCGCAACAAATTACGAGTTTTCAATGCACCAAAATGTCCCATTAAACCACCTGAATGAGTTTCTCTAACAAGTAATTCACGCATAGAACATTGAGGAATACATAACCTATTATTCAAAAACAAGAAACTATCATGCCAAAAAAACTTATCATAAGCACCATTTTTTCATACAGCATAAACAGATGAAAAATTAGGATCAATAGCATATATTTCTCGAACGAACGTAAATCCTAAAAGGACACATTCCAATCGTGTAAGTAAAACATGTCTACGACTCAAACCATCAATAACAACATTTTCTTTCCCCTTTTTATGTCGCAACACATAAGGAAAAGGTTCACCAAAACTAAACCATTTAGCATGACGCTTATTCAACTTCTTATGACTCTTCAAATTATTCAATGACTCATGATCACTATGAATAACAAATTATTTATGCAATAAATAATGTTGCCAAGTCTCTAATCCACTCACAAGTGCATAGAACTCTTTATCATACACTGGATAATTTAGAGCGCCGCCCTTTAGCTTTTCACTAAAGTAAGCTATATGTCAATTCTCTTGCATCAAAACAGCACCAATAACAACACCAAAAGCATCACAATAAATCTCAAAAGTACCATTAAAATCAGGTAAAGAAAGAACTGGAGCATTACATCATCGTACTTTCAATTCATTAAATGCATTCTCTTGATCATCACACCAAACAAATTTCACATCCTTTTTAACTAGTTCATTTAAATGTGTAGCAATAGATGAAAAATCACGCACAGACCTTCTATAAAAACAAGCTAAACCATGAAAATAACGTACCTGGTTGGCATTGGTATGTCTCGGCTAGGTCTTAATGGCCTCAATTTTGGGTTTTTCAACTTTTATGCCCTCATTAGAGACCACAAAATCGAGAAAACGCCACTTCTGAAGCGCAAAAGGTGCACTTCTTAATGTTCATATACAAACAAGACTCACAGAGTGCAACAAGAACCAATTTAACATACTCAATATGATCATCAGTCGATTTAGAATAGATCAAGATATCATCAAAATAAACCACATCAAATCAACCAATAAACTGTCTCAAAACATGATTCATCAACCGCATAAAAGTACTAGGTGCAGTGGTTAATCCGAAAGGCATAACGATCCATTCATATAACCCGAACTTAGTTTTAAATGTAGTTTTCCATTCATCCCCATTCTTTATTCGAATCTAATGATAACCCTGAGTCAAATCAATCTTAGTATATATCACAGATCCATACAAATCTTCAAGCATATATTCTAACCTAGGGATAGTATGGCGATATTTAATGGTTATCTTGTTAATAGCACAACAATCTATATACATTCGCAAAGTTTTATCTTTCTTAGGAACTAAAATGGCATGCACAACTCAAGGACTTAAACATTCGCGTACATAACCTTTTTAAAATAATTCCTTGACTTGTCATTGTAATTTCTTTGTCTCCTCAGGGTTTGCTTTGTAAACTAGTCGATTAGGTATAACTGAACTCGGAATCAAGTCAATCTGATGCTCCATGCCTTGCAATGGTGGTAATCCATGTGGTAGGACTTTCAGAAAAATATCCTCAAATTCCTGCAACATCTCAGCAAATCGTGGAGAAACATGCACATGTATATCCTCTTTAGCAAAATAACATTCTTTAAAATTAAAATTTATACATGAGAATGATAAGAGAAAGCACGATTCACGTCCCTAATAGATGCATAAAATGATTTTCCAGAATTAATTGGAAATTCATGTTTCATCATATAAACCTATGGTAAGGGACTAAGAAGTGAAGATAAAACTTTTCGCGACTTTTCTGAATCAATCACCGACTTACCTTTCTTACCTAGTTCGGCCCTCCCTGGGTTTTTGTTGAAATTTACAGGGTTTTAGCTCCTTTAAATCTCCCTTTGGTAGTGATTTTCTAAAGCCTGAGTAGGGTGTCGATCGGCCCCTTCTGACTCAGATGAAAAAATTTCTTTGTCGATTTTCATATGCCTCTAAGCCTCTATAACTTCCATTGGTGACAATGGAGTTGATTTATACCTGGTTTTATCCTCAATCACCGTGATTTTTTAGTGTAACAGTCATGTATAGATTTACGATCAAACTGCCATGGTCTTCCTAACATAATATGACTAGCTTCCTTCGGTATAATATCACATAAGTTAGAGTCACGATACTTTCTGATCTTAAAGTTAACCATACATTATTTATTAATCCTAATCTCACCACTACCATTTTACCAAATAAATTTATAAGGTGATGATGAGTAATAAAAGGTGAAAACAATGATTTCACAAGAAGATTGGAAACAGTATTAGCATAAGATCCTCCGTCAATAATCAGCAAACAATTATTATTTTTCACAAGGCAACGAGTATTGAAAATAATAATTATTTGTACCTGAGTTTTGGCCACTTGATAGTTTAATGCTCTCAATGTTACATAGTTACCTTGTGTTTCCAAACCTTGTTCACCATGATCATTTATGATGATTTCTTCATCTACCTGTTCTTCCTTGCTTTTATGTAAAGTAAGCATATTAGCATACTCATCTTCTTCATCTCCTTCCTCAATGGTGGCTTGCAATATTGCATGGGGACAATTACAACAAGCATGTCCTCTCTCTTTACAATGAAAACAAGTAGGAGTGTTAACCGAAACCGAATTTGATAAAAAGACAGGGGACTTACCTGAACTCCCCGATGACTGTTAGTTTGAAATTTGTGGTGCCGCCTCCTATCAGTGGAGTTATAAGTTAGATTTGAATATGTTTGGACTGCCTCACGGCCTCCCATCGGTGCCCCTCTTCCTCGACTAGAACTAGGGTTTCCAGAGTCAAACCCTAATCGTTGACTGGGCAACCCAAACTGAGGTTTCTTTGGCTGCATAGTACTCTCAACCAACCTTTCTTTCAGCAATAAATCATCCATGGAGACTTGATGTTGAAGCTTGACTAGCGTTTGAATGTTCTCACGCAAGCCTTTAATGAATTGATTCTTAATGAATGCGTCTTCTTTCATCCCGATCCTTCTCATAGTCAGCTCGAGATCTTTCTAGTATTCATCAACTATGAAATTTCCTTGCTTCATGTTGGCCGAATAATAATGTTGTTCCATCAGATACGCAGGCAAAACATGATATTGGCGAAGCTCGGACTTTAATCTCTTCCAGGTGGAGATAGGTTTCTTCCCGACAAGTTCTCTTTTCTCTAAAATTCCTCAACCATTCAGTCGTATAATGAGTGAAGGAATAATGGGCAACCTTAACTTTTTCTTTCTCCTTATAGTTGTTGAAATAAAAAAACATTCTCAATCTGTCGCTTCCAATCAAGATACTTCATTGGATTGTGTTGACCATCAAATTGAAGGATATAATACTTCAATATCGTGATGTCTCGAGCAGAGTCTGAACTTGAACCAGAACTCAAACTGGCCATCATTCTCCTTCGGGATCATGATGCCCGTCGTTGTGATGCCTTCTTGATGACCCTCGGTGTGATCACCTTTCCGACTCTTTAGAATCTTCATCGAAACTACCATAACCTTGGAATTTTCAAACAAATACCTAATGATCGTTCTTCATGGCCTTGGATTGTGGTGTCGGCCATGGTGTCTTTTTTTCTTGCCAATCTCTGCACCTCACTCATAAGTGCATTCATAGTGATGGCAATACGATCTGTATCAACAGGTTCATTAGGTCTGAATCAATGTCGCTCCTAATCATCCAGAGAATCATCTTGTGGTTGCTCACCACGTCTACTACTGGAAGTATTTGTCAGTGGTAGATTGTTGGGATTACCAACAAAAGACGGGACAAATGAATTATCGTCTGCCATCTCCGCTAAACTACTAAGAAAAATAAACGGTTAGTAATAAATGTTCCCCCATCCCCATTTTTTAGTAACTCACTCACCAAGTCTATAACACTCACAACTCACATGTCGAAGGCTAATGTAAGGGCAATCGATCAATTCAACGCTGATTCAAAGCAAAATAGGAGAAAAGTATTGAGGAACTTATTTCGAAATTTAAAAATATATAAACTCAAAATTGGGCTCTAAGATCTGTAATTCCAAATTGTAAAATGAATAAGGAACAAGATGTAATTTTAATGGCATGAATCGGAGCTGTAATAAAGAAGTTATGATCAAAACAAGAATACTTTATATAGGGCTCAAATAAGTTCCGAAAATTAAAGAAACTTTTCCGAAAGCAAATTGGATTAGGACTTAAACCCAAACCCCTACTTGAAACGAATTTTAAGCACTTACTTTCTTCCCAAGATGAATTTGCATATCAATTCTCCCAATCTCAATTGGATTTCACTTCCTTTTCCTTTTCCTTTTCCGATTAGGATTTTGTTTCCTTTTCTTTTTTAAATCGGATTTCCTTTTTATTTTATTTCTTTTTCAACCCCAAACGCTAATTTTCCACTCTATATAACACTCACAATCATAATATTATTCCCCAAATAATTTTGACTGTGTGCAATTTCCAAAAATTTCAAAACAGCCCCCAAACTTTTAAAAATTACAAAAGGCCCCAAATTTCCTATTTCCAAACCATAATTCCGAGATTGAAATCCCAAAATATGATACTTTTTGTTTTTTTTTTGAAAAATTTTGGAACAAAAATCACCTATATAAAACTTGGAATAAAAAATCTGTGATAACTTCCCATTGATTCAAATGAACTTCGAGGTATTCAAAATCGTAAGAATCAAGAATATGACACTATATATATGGAAAATGACACAAGACTATTTTTAAAATTTTATATAAGCTGCAATCAATAATTTAATATCACGGAATCAAAGAACGATAAAGAAATCAAATAGGATTATGAGCATGCAATAATTTTTCAGAAGAGTTGACTTAAAATATCGCAAGCACATAAATTGTATAAACTACCTAAAAGCTACGAAACTGACAGGGAGGTGAAAGAAGATAGTACTTGTTAATGCTCAGACCCTTCAACGTCCTCCTGACTCGATTGAAGAAGGTGAAGGCGATAGTAATACCGAAATATTCTAACTCTCGGACCCCTCGACTACCTTCGACTCTAGATTCAATCTTCCTGCTAAAAAAGATCAACCAAAAACAGTTAAAATATGACAAGAAAAAGTTCACAAATTTAAGAGAAAATTTACAAAGAAAAATAATGCAAGAAACTCGAAACCCATGAAGATTTTTGATCACATAGATCTTTTGCTTATACCAACTGATATGAATCTCCTTGCGAAAACCCTGAATTGTGGAATTTTAGATTCTTAATTAAACGAGGGATTTTGAAAACCTTGGTATAGCCGAAAAATTGATCACAATTAACCTCGGTATTATGAACAATTCGAGATCTATGAAGCTAACTAGCCCACAGGGTTAGTTCAAAAATTGAATGTATTGATACTTAATTAACCCCTACGATTAAGCAAAAATAAATAAAGCTCGCAAGTAATTGAGAATAACTCAAAAATATGAATATAATGTGTACAAAAATGGTGTCAAAATTCGTGGACAACTCCCTCCCCCTATTTATAGGGTAGATCTCGGCCATAAACCCTAATCACAGCTGGAAACTAAATTGACTTGTGGCAATTTTAAGAAGGTAAAACCATATCTAACTTAAATACCTAAAATAAATGGTAATCTATGGTAATATGGTTAGATTCTTCAAGAAGTAACCTTGTAGAATATTACCTTATCTAATCTTACCAAATCTAAGTCTAATCAGAATAAAACTGAAAATTCTAAACCCTAATGGACTGTGTTTTCAAAATTCAACTCTTTAAAGTCCACATGGCCAAGATTATCAGTCCAATAAACCCAAAATGAAATAATTTTACAACAATTTACAAAGATCCACTACCTAGTTAAAAACCCAGTGAGAAAAAAGTATAGTGTTCTTCACAACGTTTTCAGTTAATCGATAAACTTGAATAATTAATACAGGCCCTATCCGATTTGGTCTTGTGTTGTTCATCATGAAGTTGATCAATCAAAACATTCAATGCCGCATCTCTAACCTTTGTTCTTGATCTTATCATCGGTCCATCCATGCCACTAAGAGGATCCCGAACATAACCCATGAATGATTGATCTTTTCGTGGAATGTCTTCATTTATGGTGGTAATCGTCTTAACATCTCTATCAGAAGAAGAAGATGAAGCTATGCTATCAGCGCCGCCACATAACCCTATCCTCACCGCTTTTCCTCCACATTCGATTAAACACAACCAACACCACCGCTGCAGAACCATAGCAGCTGAGCCCCTGTTGCTCCGCCCTGCACCGGTGGTCAGCCTCTTCCGTTGCGCCCCACACCGTCATTCGCCTGCTCACTTTAAAATCCATTGCCACTAGAACAAGGACAGGTGAATGAGGTTTTGGAAGAAACGGTGTTTTTTGGTGAATGAGGTTTTGGAGAGGTGAATGTAGTTTTTGAAGTAGCGGCATTTTTACCAAAGAACAGTGGTAAGGGTTTTAAAAGCAGCGACGTTTTTCGTCGAAGAAGTAAGAGGAAATGAGGTTTTGGACAAAGAAGAAAAGGGAATTAAGAGAAAGGGCAGTTCAGCCATTTCATATTTTTTGTAATTTTCTTTTAAAAAAATCAAGGGTAAAATTATTATTTCACCATATTCCGACTAAACAGCCGTTGACTTAAAAGTCAGCCTAGTGTAGGGTTAGATTGACACTTTCTCAAATTGTTGGGTTATATTGGCACTTTCAACCAAAAGATAGAGGTTTTTTATCACTTAACTCTAGAAATATTGTGCACACTAAATTAATTTAGTTCGGATTGAAACGTGATTTTCAATTTTTCACATGGGATTTTTCGCCATCAACACGTTTATATAACCAACTAAAAGGCCGTACTCTTTACGTTATATTTGAAAATTCATGTTTATAATATTACAAATAACAATATAATTAGGAAACGTGATATGAATCTCTTTGCGAATACTCTGAATTGCGAAATATCGGATCTTTATTTAAACTGAGAATTAGCCCAACTCTGTATAAATGCACGAAGAAGCAGCGTCTAACTCGCAGGGTATACCCAACTCCGACTTGTTATCTAAATAGCCCGCAGGTTTAGATCACAAGGTTTCTCTATAAGCGTCTAACCCGCAGGGTACACTTACAAAGGAGATTGAAACTTAAATAGCCCGCAGGTTTAAGCAACAATGAAGATAATGAGAATAACTCAAAA
>JAULKM010047702.1:274-12876 GCA_032355605.1 Rubia tinctorum
CACGTCCCCCCCCCCCCCCCTCAATTCTATAGAAATAACCTTCAATTACCTTCAAAGGCGGGTTGCATCCAAGCATTTTGTAGACTATACATTTGTCCCATTGTTTCTCCCCTTCTTCAACATCTTCTTCCGAGATTTCTCCCAATTCCAGCCCATCTATGTTGACTGAGTTGTATCCTTGACATCTTGATATGAATCAAATAGCGATGTTGTTTTTTAGCTTCCTCCTCCTCCACCTTGTCACTCCATGAGAGCTTTTCCACCCGTTGTTTTCCACTGTTCAATCAGGTTTTGAATCAGTGTTTGATTAACTAGATCCTTTTCAACCTTACTCTGAACTTCCACCTCAACTTGTTTCCCCTTACTCACGATTTCCTCATTTTCTTCATTCAGATCCCCAATTTGCTTTTCATCAACTCTGTTTTCCTTCACAAACTGAACTGTTATTTTTTCCTGCCCTGCTTGTTCCTCGATCTGTCCATGGAGGAGTCTGGAACGTCGATCAAAAGTCAAATTGAGCTGAGAAAAAATACATACTAACAGTGTATTTGCCCACAGATGCTAGAGAGAGAAAGTGGATAGTTATGTTTTTTATAAGTGTATTAGTAATAATTATTTTTAATAATATTTATTTATATATAAGAAAAAATGCACATATATAGTAAAAAAATATTAACGATCAAGCATGTCCAATAAACATCATGAAAAATATGAAAATTTTAGTAGGATGTGGAAGAGTGAGAATTTAAAGTTTGAAACTCTTACCATAAATACGTTAAGAAAATCTCTTACCATAAATGAGAGGATGTTCTTATTTTAAGTTGTTAAATGAATGATTTCATTAATTATGATATTCTCCAAATTAGAAAATCAAGTTTCTATTTCATCAAAATATCTATTTTGGAGAACAATAAAGAGAATTTGTTGGAGCAAAAAACTTGTCCAAAATCTCTAAAAATAATGAAAATCTCAATTATAGAGAATAGGTTGGACTTGTTATAAAATCATCTCCAATTGAAAGAGCGTTATTTTCTAAAACATGATCCACTTGGAGAAGCATTATAGTGTTTTAATATAACGAAGACAAAATAGTATTGATGGAAGAGATTGTTAAAATTTTGATCTCCGATGTAGGCATCTTAAATCAAACTTCAACATGATATGTAATAATATTTTATTATTATTGAGATATCTTATTATTTTTTTCATCCACTTTTTTATTAAACTCATATTTATTTCTTTAAAAAAAATTAAATCGTCTCTAGGACGGGGGTTTATAGGGTTCACATCTCTTTTCTATTAAGCTCAATTTGCACAATGTGCTATTACAACATATGGCGTGGGATAAACCCGCTACCCTGAGGTGCTATATAATTTTACAATTATAGTCTACACTCTCAGTGGCTGAATGAGAGTTATACATTAGCCCTAATCAATATTACAATACTAAACAGAAAGCTTGTGTGGCAATGAGAATAGGGCCCCAAGAATAAGTAGTTGACACTGTGTTGCCATACTAGAACCACAATAATATCATCCTGAGACTACCATAAGAATCAAAACAGTGAAGTATCAAATAATACGCACGCTGAGTGTTTTGTCCACACTTTCGATCAAACATCTAAGGCAATCAAAATGAAGTAATTAAAGCTCCCCAACTAAACATCTGGTCCATCTCCATTTAACCCGTAAAAACCATTTTCCTAAACTAGGAGACTGAAACCAGTAATTTGAATTGCCAAAAATATTTTCCGACAGTGTATAAAAATCACTTATAATACGTAGAATTCACTCTAACTTGGCTCCAAAAGGCTGTAAAAACCAAATAAATTGACTTAAAAATATAATTGATTTAAACACCCTAATGGACTGAAACCTACAAATCTGATTTAAATTCTCAGAAAAACAATATCGCCAAAAGTTCGTTGTTTAAACGACTCTGACTTGGTTTCTCCTTTTGTGTCTTTGGATATCATATCTGAAACCAATCAAATTCTACTGACTCGGGCTGTCGGCTAAACAAGCATTGACAGAGAGAATTCTTATTTAATACCAAAAATTTAAAAAAAAAACCCCATATAATATCTGGCCCATTTTTAAATTAAAATAAAATAAATAAAAGAATAAGTTAATTAATAGCCTCCCACCTGAAAAGAGAAAATGAAAAGTAAAAAATAAAATAAAAATGAAGAAGAACCCCTCATACCCTTCTATCTCCAGAAATATACTCGGCTCAATTTGACCCGAGTTGAGTCATTCTGGCTGAGTAAACCCTCTAATGACTCATCCCTAAGGTGAGTTGACATAGTCCTAAGTTGAGACCGGGTTGCCATCACTGGATCTGAGTTGGCCGACTCAGATTCGAGTACACTCAAAAATCATAACGACTAGACACTTTTCCGCAGGATGTTGAGAGAACAACGGGGATATGGTAAATCAGATATGGAAAGGCTAATGGAAGATTCGGTAGTGTGATGCTGAGAATGGTCAGGAGCAGCACCACCGGTGGACATGAGCAGTACCGGCGCCGCTTGAACGCTGCTCGAGCACCGGACTCGTCAACACCTGAGAACCCTCTGCCGCGTGGAGCACCACCTGAGAACCAACGCCTGTGCACCGCGTGGAGCATCAATGCCTGAGTACCTTTGCCACCGCATGTAGCACCAATTCCTGAGCACTGCCACCGCCGCGTGGAGCGCCGCCGCCAGAGCACAACCGCATGGAGCACCGCCGCCAAGAGCGCCGCCGCGTGGAACACCGCCGTCAAATCTGGAGTTGAATACGTCTGGAGATTGTTGGAAACAAGGAGTAATTGTGTTGGGAGGTGGAATTAGGAGGGAGGAACCACCGGAGGAGAGTTTCCGGCGATGGTGGCCCCCCATGGTTTGACTGGGGTTCGGTTTTAGTAGAGAGAAGGGGGAGAATTAATACGAGGAGAGAAAAATTTGATACGTTTCATAATCTATCTTTTAAACTCATATTTCAATAATAGAGTAGGCAAATTTTATTTTTATTTTTTTTTTTTAAAATATTGTAATTATATACTCTCCATGTCCCTCCCTGCATGCTCACATACTTTTTAATAAACTTCTCAAGAAATGTTTGACCATAAATTTCAACAAGTATATAGGTAACACTATCACCATGTGAGATATTGTTATCTTCACCGTAACATGTATTTTCTAAATATAATTTTTATTATACACTGTTAATATACGTAAAAAAGCCAACAAGTTAATCGTCCCCAATCACATCTGACATCGGTCACCTCTTGATTGTCGTTGTTGGTCAAAACCTTTTACCTCGATTTTTTTTATAAAAAAAGAGAGGTAAAATAATACTTTTTACTTCAATTATGAATCAAAATAAAAAGTGTACTTTTTATTGCAACTATATTTACATCTGTTATTTCGAGAACATAACCTAGGTAAAAATTTCTTCAGAACCGAGGAAAAAAGTGTTGTGTAGTGTTAGTTTAAACATTGTTGTCAACAACCGCTGTTGAATGGTTTATCGAACCCATCCTTCGATATTCTTCATTTCCAAAAGAAGGTTCCGACTTAAGAATTATGGACAGACAGCAGTTCCGCACCAATTTCTGCAAAATTTCACGCGTTGGAGCTATAATGGCTATTCCTGCACTAGTTGCTTTTGAAAGCATAAATTATTCAAAATACCATTTTATATGGGTTAATTTAATATTTTCCTTTATGATTTAAATTTTGCTTTTACCTATTTAGCTTATTTATTAAGGTCATGTTTAAACATAACCTATCTAACAAACGATGTAAACATAACACAAGAACATACAAGACTTGGTTACGCAGTTCGGTGAAATCCACCTAAATCTGCGGGGCCTGTCCTAGTTTAGAATAAATTCACTAATAAAAAAGATACAGTACAAAATACACCATACAAATATACTTATCTTTTCTAACTACAACATGTGAATTTCGCAAGCTCCTCTTGCTACCGATCCGCCTTGATAAGACTCTCTCTGACCTCGTAACTCGTCGACGCTGGATCTACTCCTCCCGAGGAATTAAGGTATACGATTATGAATTTTGATCAACAGGTCACAGTATGTTGGACTATGTCTACTGGTTGTCTCTGTACTCTCGGAAAGATAGAAAATCTTATTGCAGATTTTCGCAATCAAATTCACACAAAATGCAGCCGATAATGTCCTCAATTTTTAGTTCATGAGCAGATTGGAACTCTCCATAATTATCTCCACAATATTCTAATAAATATATTTCCATAATTATAAGGATTTTCCATAAATCCAATATGCTTCAATCTCCTGCCTAAAATAATATGTTGTGAAATCTTCAATCTTCCATAAACCAAGATTCTCGCATTATTCTTCAATCAATTAAATTCATTTAGCCTTCAGCGTTCCGTATGTTACAACATAGAAAGTCTTCAAACACATGAGGTCTTATGCATATATAATTCCTTCTCCATTTCAAATTCTTATTTTAATCAAATCCCTTGGAGATAGGATTTATCAAATATAATCCCTTAAATAAAGGAACTAGAATATATCGTCCACATCTCTACCATAGCCAAATATTCCAAATTAATTCCAATTCCGTGAATCTAATCTAATCCCATAAATATAGGAATTGATATATTCTCCGCTAAAAACGAAATATCTCATCGTATTTCTTCATGTCATTCCATAAACCTCCAAAAATTCCTTCTTTGATGTTTCAACACAACAATTCCATATTTACATAACTTTCCCAAATTTCCAATCAAATAAATCTGGATTTTACAATCTCCCCCTTTGGCATTTTGTGGACCCAACTACCTTTTGGCATTTCATCACAAGACCTTATGCAAATACAGATATCAATCTTTGAAAACCATAACCATTATGGATGTCGGAACATGAAAACATAATATATCCCCCTGTATTCCAGAACTCCCTCAACATCCAGGAATAAAGAGCGTAAGCATGTTGGAACATCAACCCAACGAAGCCAATAAAGTCATCCAAGAAATCCAAAACATCTCCCCCTGGGACTATAAACATGTTAAACACAATACACACAGAAACCCAAAGAAGAATATCCAATAAATGCAACTCCTCCTGAAGTAAACATTTGGCCTATGTTGGAACATAGTCATAGCAGAACCTTCAATCCTCTCCAGGAGCAGCTATAGTGCCTTCTCCTTTACTTTGGCCTTTTCTCAAGAGCTGTGGTATTTCAAGATGGAATCCAGCAGTTTACAACAATCTGAAATTGAAAGAAATACCTGGTAGTCAAGCTAGATGCAACAGTGTTCCCTTGAGCGGCCACTGAGGCTGAAATCATCCAGTAATTTTTGACAAAATCTAATCATATGTCGCTACAAAGTCCTCATCATAGTATCGTCTCTAAATCCTTAAGGGTAGGTAGTCCACGTCATTGATTGATCACTCTTCCAGAAAATCTCACTACTTTGCCTCTAATGTAAACTCTATTATACCACTCAGAATCTGGACCAATGTTGTCTCCCATAAAATTCTTGTACAATCTCCCAGTTGTACTTCTTGAGGCAGCAGTCTTGAACCCCAAATAGTCCAGGTAGGCTGTAAATCCACACTCCTACATGCACCCATATCAGTTGTTCTCTCAGCTAAAATCCTCCTCTAACACACCATAACATATCCCTCATGGCAGTCTGTATGAAAGAATGAAGAAATAAGTGTATCCTTGACTGAGGGAGATCTCGATGTCCTCTTTCTGCTTTAATCTTCTTCTTGGCGGTTGTGCTTCTTCTTTTACTGACTCTGTAGTCTAATCAGTAGTTCCTCCAATAATTACCTCAACTTGTGTTGAAGCATCAGTCTTATGAAGTTCAAACATGATACCCTTTCATTGCTTCAGAGTTAACACCCTCAGTCTGTATCACTGTTCGAACATGGCTGCTCTCTCAGTCTTCAATTCCCGTTGTTGTGTTTGAACATGAGAGTCCTCAGCCTCTTCAACCTGCTCTATAAACTGTTCTTCCTCATGTGCCGGAACATGTGAAGCTCTTCTACAAAAATCATAATCCTAATCAGTGTTCACATGCCAGTTTGAAATATAATTAGCCTCAAACAATTCAGGTTTATCAATCTCCATATCCAAAACTTCTCCAGTCTTCATACTTTGTTTTGGAACATGACCAGCATCACTGCTTTCCAACTCCCCATCATCTTAAATTAAAATACCAGGAGGAGACATCTCTCTGATCTATTCGACCATCATATGCATCTCATGATCAAACTTGACCACTTCATAATCATCCATACTAGCATGCCAATCATAAATTCTCCTAGTCATCACATCAATCACCATAATGTCTTCAACACCAACTTCCAACATGTCCAACTGCGCTTCCATTTTTTTGTTCTTTTTCTCCTTTTTCATTTTTTAATTTTATGTACAGAAAAATAAAAAAATAATGAGAAAAATAAATACCTCAAAATTTTCAAACATCTAGGTGTTGTCTGAGGAGCTCAAAAGTTGCAGTGTCCAAAGTTTTTTTGAAAATATCTGCAGATTGCTCATATGTTGGAACATAGGCAACAATCACTTCCTTCCTTTCAACCAGATCTCGAAAAAATGAAGTCTTATATCAGTGAGCTTCCTTTCAACAATCACTCCCCCTCGATGATAGCCTTTCCGGATTAGAAAGGTAGTGAGTTGTTCATACCATGCCCTTGGTGTCTGTTTTAAGCCGTATAATGCCTTCTCTAGATGATTCTCATGGTGTAGATAATAATGATCCTCAATTCCTTTGGACTGTTCCACATATACCCCTTCATTGAATACTCCATTCAGAAATGCACTTTTGACATCCATCTGGTATAAAGTTAAATCTAGAATGCAATAAATAGCAAGGAGAATGCGAATATATTGTAACCTGGCACCTGGTGCGAATGTCTCATCAAAATCAACTTCTCATACCTGAGTGTAGTCTTGAGCAACTAACCTTGCTTCTCATACCTGAGTGCGAATGTTTTCTTTGATTTTCTTTGATAGAAGAATGTGTATGAGAGTTTAACTGATATGCTACTTAACATTCATGGTAAGATGAAGGATAGTTTAAATGCACGGAAGAACTTGGTTAAACTCGGTATACGAGTTAATTTAACTTCGGACGTGAAAGGGAAGCGGTGGTACCTACCACACGCCCCTTAAAGTCTTTGAATCATTGAGAGGAGGTCGGTTGGTGACCATATTCATAGAATGAAGGTACCATCTTGCTACTCTTTCAATGTTAGTAGGTTTGTACACGACGAATTACATCTTAATGCGTTGAAATCCCATGATTGTCATGTCTGGATGCAACAACTGTTGCCCATGGCTATTCTACATGACATGGAGGAGGAGGTGATATTTTTCATCATGCGCATGTGTTTCTTATTAAAATCCATTTGCTGTTAGAATATTTGCAGGAGAGAGCTTGATGAGTTTGAGCGTGAGAGGATTTTTGTGCTCTGTTTTTTTGAGAAGTACTTTCCCTCAAAATTCCTATGGGGATGCATTGGATGTACCCGTTTGAGTGGCACATGGGGGTTTTTAAGGGTTAGGTACACAATCAAAGCTACCTGATGCATGCATTGTCCAGAGGTATGTTACAAAGGAGATTATTAAGTATTGAACTTCAAATTTATTGGGAACATGCACTTGGAGTTCCGTAGCATGTGTAAAGTGGTAGGAGGAATGGGATCCCACAGTCCAAAGATACAGTTAACACACTCTACAATGCTGAGTTGATGAAAGTTCATCTTTACATTTTACAAAATAGTAATGAGTCTGCAATATATGTTGAAGAGCACATGTTAATGTTAGAATAACTATATCTCGAATGGCTGTCGAATCAGATACAATTGGAGTATTTTTCATCGTTTGTGAATTAGTTTTATAATTGCTACAATGTGGACGGAATGCCTTCTAAACTTCAGGTGTTTACAAGGACACCCGGCTGCACTGAAAAAAAATACCAAGGTTATGATATTAATAGGTGCAGTTTTGTAACAGTGGCCAAGGATAGCAAGAGAACAACTCAGAACAACGGGTTTTACGTAAAATCTGAATCCATGTGGCAGGCGAGCAAGAAAGACAAAAAACCTATCGCAGCAGTTATGTCCTTTTATGGGGTGATCAAGGAGGCTTGGGAGTTGGATTATGTTGAGTTTAAAGTTGTTGTCTTCAAGTGCAGATGGGTTGAAAATGGTATAGGGGTTCGTTCAGAGAAGTCCATTGGTTTTATGTTGGTGAACATGAATCGAGTGGGTTACGAGAACGACAAGTTCATTTTAGCCGCCCAAGCTAAAATGAGGAATTGAAATCTCCCATTATCAACCAAGGCTTGACATGTTGCTTTCAAAAAAATTCATATTGGTTCTCTCTTCTTCACTGTGTTAAAACTATATACTACAGTGAAGAAGAATCTTCCCCTATCATCCAAATTCAGACATTCCAAATCCACCCATTGCCACTGGTACTCAGAATTCTAACTTTGTAATGGTCTGTCCTCCAAGTTACTCAAATTCTCCCCATATTCTCATCTGAACTGTTTATATACAACTGTCATCTTAGCTCTATTCTCCTCCACATTTCAGTTTCACACTGTTTTTTATTTTTGTTTCTAATATTCCCAGCAAACCAATTCAGTTTTTTCAAGCTGAACCTTCTAACTTCATTGTGTTTTGCCTTTTTATTCAAACCTTTTATATTCCATGTGGCAAGATTCATATATCTGGTGGAACTCCATCCTCCTTTCCCCTTATCCCATTACTGATCCCTTCCAGTTTAAAGTTCTTTCCTGGGTCGCTTTTGAGCTCATTATCAGTATTCATTTTATCTCTGTCCTCAGTTTTCTTTTTAGTTCTTGGATTAGGTTTCTCACTTTGTTTCTTTTTCAATGGAACAAATACCTATTTTACTGCTTTTCTCTCCTTATGTTTCCCCTTATCCTCATTTTTCCTGCAATCCTCTAACATATGCCCATACATATTATAGCAAGAACACAGAATAGACATCCATTCAAATTCTACTTTCTGTTGAACTATAATTTTCTTATCATTTATAAATTGTACTTTATTAGGCACCTTATCACAAATTTTTACTTCAATCTGCAGCCTAGCATAAGCCAATCTTTCTTTTTCAGCTGTTGCCTTATCTAAGCATATTGGACGACCAATGGGGCTAACAATTTTACTAATTGTTTTTTGTTTCCAGTATACAAGAGGGAAATTAGGGAGTTTAATCCTGACAGGAATAGCATCAGGCTCATTCATATCCAAATTTCTATCCCACAGTTTGATTATCACATGTTTACCATCAAACATGATCATCCCTTTTCTACAATTTCATCACACTATTTTAGAGGACAGATTGACCATTAAAAAAAATTTCTGCAGTTTCCAAATCTTACACACCTTCCCCTCCCCCCAAATTCTAATAGAAATAACCTTCAATTACCTTGAAAGGCGGGTTGCATCTAAGCATTTTGTACACTATACAATTGTCCCATTGTTTCTCCCCTTCTTCAACATATTCTTCCGAGATTTCTCCCAATTCAAACCCATCTATGTTGACTATGTTGTTTCTCTTGACATCTTGTTGTGAATCAAATAACGATGTCGTTTTTTAGCTTCCTCCTCCACTTTGTCACTCCATGAGAGCTTTTCCACTCGTTGTTTTCCTCTGTTCAATCAGACTTTGAATCGGTGTTTGATTAACCATATCATTTTCAACCTTACTCTGAACTTCCACCTCAACTTGTTTCCCCTTACTCACGATTTCCTCCTTTTCTTCATTCAGATCCCCAATTTGCTTTTCATCAACTTTGCTTTCCTTCACAAACTGGACTGTTTTTTTCCTGCCCCGCTTGTTCCCCGATCTGTCCATGGAGGAGTCTAGAACGTCGATCAAAAGACAAATTGAGCTGAGAAAAAATACATACTGACAGTGTATTTGCCCACAGATGCTAGAGACAGAAAGTGGATAGTTATGTTTTTATAAAGTGTATTATTAATAATTATTTCTAATAATATTTATTTATATATAAGAAAAAGTGCTCATATATAGTAGAAATATTAACGATCAAGCATCTCCACTAAACATCGGGAAAAATATGACAGTTTTAGTAGGATGTGGAAGAGTGAGAATTGAAAGTTTGAAACTCTTACCATAAATACGTTAAGAAAACCTCTTACCATAAATGAAAGAATGTTCTTATTTTAAGTTGTTAATTGAATGATTTCATTAATCATGATATTCTCCAAATTAGAAAATCAAGTTTATATTTCATCAAAATATCGATTTTGGAGAACAATAAAGAGAATTTGTTGGAGTAAAAAACTTGTCCAAAATTTCTAAAAATAATGAAAATCTTTATTATAGAGAATCTGTTGGACTTGTTCTAAAATCATCTCCAATTCAAAGAGCGTTATTTTCTAAAACATGATCCACTTGGAGAAGTATTATAGAGTTTTAATATAACGAAGACAGAATAATATTGATGGAAAAGGTTGTTGAAATTTTGATCTCCGATGTAGGCAACTTAAATCAAATTTCAATATGACATGTAATAATATTTTTTTATTATTGAGATCGGGGTCTTTATAGGGTTCCCATCTCTTTTCTATTAACTCAATTTGCACAATGTGCGATTACAACATATGGTGT
The DNA here is from genome assembly GCA_032355605.1 of Rubia tinctorum. Lineage (NCBI taxonomy): Eukaryota > Viridiplantae > Streptophyta > Magnoliopsida > Gentianales > Rubiaceae > Rubia > Rubia tinctorum. The sequence continues at coordinate 10,951 of JAULKM010047702.1, forward strand.
GGGATAAACCCGTTACACTGATGCGCTATATAATTTTACAATTCTAATCTACACTCTCAGTGGCTGAATGAGAGTTACACATAAGTCCTAATCAATATTACAATACTAAACGGAAAGGTTGTGTGGCTATGATAATAGGGCCCCAAGAATAAGTTGTTGACACTGTGTTGTCATACTGTAGCCACAATAATATCGACCCGAGACTACCATCAGAATCAAAACAGTGAAGTATCAAATAATACGCACGCTAAGTGTTTTGTCCACACTTCCGATCAAACATCTAAATCAATCAAAATGAAGTAATTAAAGCACCCCAACTAAACATCTTGTCCATCTCCATTTAATCCGTAAAACCCATTTTCCTAAACTAGGGGACTGAAACCAGTCCTTTGAATTGCCAAAAATATTTTTCGTCAGTGTATCAAAATCACTTATAATTCGTATAATTCACTCTAACTTGGCTCCAAAAGGCTGTAAAAACTAAATAAATTGACTTAACAATATAATTGATTTAAGCACCCTAATGGACCGAAACCTACAAATCTGATTTAAATCCTCAGAAAAACAGAATCGCCAAAAGTCTGTTGTTTAAACGACTCTAACTTGGTTTCTCATTTTGTCTCTTTGGATATCAAATCTGAAACTAATCAAATTCTACCGACTCAGACTGTTGGAAAAACAAGCATTGACAGAGAAAATTCTTATTTAATACCAAAAATAAAAAAAACCCATATAAATTTTGTCCCATTTTTTAAATTAAAATAATAAAATTAATTACTTAATAGCCTCCTACCTGAAAAGAGTAAATGAAAAGTAGAAAAATAAAATAAAAATGGAGAAAAACCCCTCATACCCTTCTATCTCCGGAAATATACTCGGCTCCAGTTCACCCGAGTTTAGTCGTTCTGGCTGAGTTGACCCGCTGTTGACTCGTCCATAAGAAGAGTTAACATAGTTCCAAGTCGAGACCGAGGTTGCCATCACTGGATCTGAGTTGGCCGACTCAGATTCCAGTACACTCAGAAACCATAACGACTAGACACTTTTCCGTAGGATGTTGAGAGAACGAAGGGGATATGGTGAACTCGGATATGGAAAGGCTAATGGCCGATTCGGTAGTGTGAGGCTGATACTGGTCAAGAGCAGCGTCGCCGGTGGATATGAGCAATTCCGGTGTCGCTTGAACGCTGATCGAGCATCAGACTCGTTAACGCCTGAGAACCCTTAGTCACGTAGAGCACCAACTGAGAACCAACGCCTGAGCACCACATGGAGCGCCCATGCCTGAGCACCACCGCCGCCGTGTGTAGAACCGCCGCGCCGCGTGAAGCGCCACCGCAAGGAGCACAGCCGCCAGGAGCACCGCCGTGTGGAACATCGCCATTAGATCTGGAGCTAAATATGTCTGGAGATTGTTGGAAACAAGGAGTAATGGTGTTGGGGTGGGGGTGGGATTAGAAGGGGGGAGCCACCGGAGGAGAGTTTCCGGCGACGGCGGCCCTCCACGGTCTGACTGGGGTTCGGTTTTAGGAAAGAGAAGGAGGAGAATTAATACGATGAGAGAAAAATTCGATTCTTTTCATAATATGTCTTTTAAATTCATATTTCAATAATAGAGTAGGCAAATTTTATTTTTATCTTTTAAAATCTAGTAATTATATACTCCCCTTCTCCCTCCCTACATGCTAACATACTTTTTAATGAACTTCTCAAGAAATGTTTGACCATCAATTTCAACTAGTATATTTTTTTAAAATGAAAACACCCGAGGGTGGGGGTTGGTATATTGGTACCCCAGTCCAAATAGAAAGCAAACCAGAGAAAGGATGCATAGTAGTTCTTACATAAAGGCAACATAATTGCCTACAAAAGTAAAAATATACTAACCACTGTAATAAAATTATAGACCAACTATATGTAACATCG
>JAULKM010047712.1:0-12876 GCA_032355605.1 Rubia tinctorum
ACGCTTATAAGTCGAGTTGAGTGTACCCTGCGGGCTAGACGTTGCGATTCGTGCATTTATTTGAGTTGGGCGAGATCCTCAAATAAATAAAGATCCAATTTTCTGCAATCTAGAGTCTTCGCAAAGAGATTCATATCACGCTTCATGACCCTCACGAAGACAAATTTTACACGGATAGGGAGGCCGGGAAGATGACGAATGTGGCACAGATGGGGTAGGCCATACGCCACATTCGTGGCAAAACCCGGAGCTGCCAAGTGTTGATCTTGAATGCGTGGTTCTTCCTAGAGAAGCGTGCCAAGGAGTTGGTTCGATGAAATCAAGCCTGAATGAAGATTGCTGGCAGTGTGAAACGCAACATAAAGAGCATCAAGACCATGAAGAACACATTCAAGAAACTCATCCTCAGAGACAAAGTGAGAAAATTTAGCCAGAGATTCATAAAATGACCCTTTCTTCTTTACATATTCAAGAATGGAGAGAGAACCCTTCGAAAAAGTCTGAAGTTGATGCTTCAGATGCATTAATTTGGCGTGAGTTTGCGCATGAAACATCTGCTCCAAGTTCAGCCATGCGTTGGAGGTAGTACCTGCACGAACAACATGAGCAAGCAGAGAAGGAGAAATTGTTGGTTGAATCCATAACAAAACCAAGCGATCCTTCTTCTTCCATGAAACAAATGTCGTATTAGGGCTTGGTGGAGAGGGCAGCTTGGATGAATCAGAAGCGGCTTACAAGAACTCAGTCGAGGCCGAACCCGGAACAAGAAAAGAATCAAGATCATTGATGACAAGAGCAGACTTGATGGATTGACATCAAAGAGAATAATTGTTTCGATCAAGACAAAACTGGGAAGCAATGAACTTGACAGTGGGGGATGGATCAGATACAACAGTGGCAAGAACTTCAAAATTGGAAGAAAACATGTCGTCAAAACCTATGAGAGGCTGGCGGTGGAAAAATAAGGAGGTAGGTGGCCGACGGGTAAAGGTAGGGTTTAGGGTTTTGATGAGAGAATCGGGGTTAGGCTGATTCCTGGTAAAACTGTACTGAGATTATGTAAAACTAACTTGTATTGAAAAATATCAACAAATATTTATACAAAAGTTTGATTAGAGAATAAGATGAACTACGGTAAACTAATCATATACAACTTTGATTTTCCATAAATACATATTATATTCCAATAATTTCACAGAAAATAGGGGGAAATGGACATCATTGAAGCTCACTCAAGAGGAAGACCACATATTAAATTCATGTGTGTTTCATTTGGTATAAAAGTCCAAAATCTCGTAAAATTTGGTATAATATCAAAGCTCGGGTAAAGGTTATGATTGTGTTCGGTTTCTTATATTTAAATGGACCAGATTGAATTATTGAGATATTTTCATGTTGGTCGTGAAAGAAATGCGTTGATACCAATCTGATCCACATAATTAATCTATCTCAAATTATCAGTTTAAATATAAAAAATATTACTTGTATATAAAATTTTGTGTAACTCCAATTATTATTCTATGATTAAAATATATAAATTCAAGATTCTTGAAATTTAATTACCACCTCCAGCAAATTCGAATTATTATTCTATGATTAAAACATATAAATTCAAGATTCTTGAAATTTAATTACCACCTCCAGCAAATTCGAATTTTCCACTGACCAAGTTATCACTCTTCTCTGTGCACATATAAGTTATAACGTCATCTCATATTTCAGTGTATATCATATACGGAGCTGTTTTTTTTTGGTGGAATATATATTTCCACTCTACATTCTCCTCGTTCGCTAGTTTATCAATGGTAGAGGAAGGGACGATTAAAGGAGGTTCTATCTAATCAGATAAAGTACTTTAGAACCGATTTCTCTACCTTCACCTTTGATCAAAATCTTTAATAGGGTCTGAAATAAGTTCCGAATTCGCAACCTATTTTAGACCTTCCAAAAAATAGCTGCCGGAAATGAATTGGTTTTCGACAGCGAAGAAAATCCAGCAAATTACCGGCGGTTAAGAAATCCAGCAAACCCAACAAACTGCACAACAAAGAAAGCAAATTAGACAAATTTCCCAGCAAACCTAGCAAGGAGCACACGACAGAGTAGAGCGGCGGAGAAGGAGTGGCGGAGAAGGAACTCACGGCAGAGTCGAGCGGTGGAGAAGGGGCTCACGGCGAAGTTGAGCGGCCGAGAAGGAGCTCATGGCGGAGAAGGAGAGCGATGCGACTGAGCTACGGTGGGACGGAGAGCGGCGCTACTAAGCTCACGGCGGAGAAGGTGAGCGGCGGCACTGAGAATGGTTCATGGTGGAGAAGGAGAGCGATGCGACTGAGAAAGGTGGCGGAGTGAGTGCGGCAAAATAAGGGTGGTGGTGGTGGAGATCTTTGAGACGGAGGGTGGGAGAAGGAGAGTAATATGGGAGGGTGATCTAGGGTAGAAGAAAATAGGGTTTCTGGCCATGGGTTACCGAATGCGCCAAAGCATATATATTTGGGCCAAAATGAGCTCACTAAAGGCGGTACTGCCTTTAGAACCGCCTTAAAATATAAATGTGACCTGGGTTAGCACTTCCAAACTCGGAAGTGCTTCCGATCCTTAATTAAAGACGGTTTTAAAGGTGAAATCGCCTTTAATAGATCAGCATTAAAGGCGAAACCGCGTTTAATTAATTCAAAATGCCTTTAAAAGGATTTGGAAGGGACTTCAGAACTCGAAACCCCTTCCAGACCTCAATTAATGGCGGTTCTGAAGGAACCACCTTTAATTGAGCTCTCTCTACTAGTGTATGTTTTTCTTTATATAGATAAGCACGCTGATTTTGTTTTTTTCTTCTAAATTCTCTATTGCAAACTAAGGCTAATATAACACTTTTAAAGTGTTGTTTTACATACTAAAAATACTAAGTTTGATCTATTGTAACACTTTTACAAAAATCATCTTAGGTTATATTGCATCAGATCTAACGCAACATTTTTTAAGATTTAGATTAAACTTTTCAAAGCTTTAAATAACATTTTATAAATTATTATAACATTATAATAAATGCTGCAAAAAAAGTAATTTAATTTGTAATAGTGATTTATATTCTTTCTTTTTTTCCCCCTGTACCATTCTTTTCAAATTCTATGTTTTTTCTTATTTCGCGTGCCTAACTGAAGTGGGCACATTAATTATGTAAAAAAATGCCGTGGATATCGACTGGTAGCAATCCGAGCTTGGTGAGGCCCATGAGGGTAACGTTTTTCAGAATTGTCAACCTGTGAAATGGAATCTTCTGAATTGTGATGGTGATCGAAAATGCATTTTTCGATAATGAAGTTAATAAGAGTATTTTGTGAGTTTATATAGATAACAGAGTTGTGTTCAATTTGAATTTACCATTTGTATACTTACGTAAGATATTACATGCACGAACTCTTTACTCTAGTCGTTCTTACTCGCTTATTTCTACTCCACTACTGGAAAATAGGGTCATTTGCACCGGTAAAAAATGTGAACAATACTAGACCGGTGTAAATAGTATTATTTGCACCGGTAAAACGAATGTTGAGTTGAGAATCGGTGTGTATGCTAAAATAAGCACCGGAATTCTTTGTACCGGTGCTTAAACCAGTGTGTGGAAAACATAAAATTTGTTGGGAAAATATGTTTGGCACTGGTACCTTGGTTGCCGGTGTGTAACAGCGGTGTTGTTGAAGCCTTGTGCACCGGTCCACGTAGTACAGTTGTACATAATTCCAGCCATTTTTTGGTCTTTGGCGCCAAAAAAAAGTAAGCGTGCACGGGTAATGTAAATTACCGGTGCGAGTGATCAATATACAGCGGGAATTTCCCAAAATAATTGCACCGGTCCATTTTTTAGTGCTGCGGAGGCGGTGTTCTTGAATGCGTGACAATAGCACCGTTATTTTAGTGAAATTACCGGTGTAAAAACCAGGGCATTTCCCTTGTTTCGAATATTAGTGACGGCAATATGTACCGATGCTAGGTACTTAAAAATTATTTTGTTACTTCGCTCTCGGGAAAAGGAAAAATTACTGTTCAATTTAAAGCAGCTGTTTAGTACAAAATTACACCGGTAAGCAATGGTTTGCACCGGTAAATTATACTGGTGCTAGGTACTTAGTGTTAAATTCAATACTCTGCTCTCGGGTTGTTGGGAAAAATTAAATTGCCATATAAAGCAGCTGCTCGCAACTGCTTTGTTGTATACATTACACCGGTATTTGGATGATTTGCACCGGTAACCTTGTCGGTGCTACAAAATCTCCCCTAACTTTCGAATCATACACCGGTAATACATGAAATATACCGGTGTAAGTATGATTACCATAAATAAGAAACCTATCAGCGTTTACATCATCCAGAAAACAAACGTCATAACTTACAAACATCTCCCCCCCCTCAACGGACATCGACGAAGGACCGAGAATTCCGCAGGATAGAGGTTATACAATAAGGTAATTCACATCATGTTATCGAAAGTAATGCTTAAATTTCCCATGTAGTTCCACAATCATGCATTAATTATTCAATATGAAGAATTAGTGTGGTTGCACCCAAGGTGTTTGATAAAATGTCTTGATGTGTTTTTTAGGGAATGACACCTAAATCCAAGCTGAAGAGGACACATCATGCATCATCTCCTTCTCAACCAAATGTTTCTCCGTGCAACTATCCGGACGGTACCTTTATGTCCGAGGAGGCTAGGTCCGTGCATGAAGCATACAAAGGACGCCGACATCACCCGGAGAGAGGAGTAGAGGCGTCACCTCTGTTTCTACAAACAATCCAGAGTCTGGGGTGGGAATTTTTTTGCGAAACTCCACCTACTTTCAACCTCAGAATCGTCAGTGAGTTCTACGCGAACTTGAATTGTGGACCGACATTGAAAGAGGTGTACTATAGAGGCAAAATTGTGCCTCTCACAGTTGAAGCAATAAATGAGTTGTTCGGGTTGCCCAATGTCCCAGAGGATGAGGAAGAGTTCATTGCACTCCATACTCCCGTGGAGAATTCCTACTATCTTCTCTGCGGTCCAGGAGATCGTCCAGACAGTAACGAGGGAAGGAACGGACGTAGATGAGCTGGTCAAACCTGACTTGAGTAAGATTCTTAAGAATGCTCTAACTCCATAAATGAATTGATGGTATCACTTCGTGGCATCCAGAATATACCCAGATACCGTTAACATAGAAGTCCACAAATAGAGGTTGTCCTACTTGTACGCAATAAAGAAGCAGCTTCGATGGAATGTGGGTTCCAGGATCGTGTGCCATTTGAGGAATGAACGGGATAAGATGGGGTTATACGCTTTCTGCAGTATCATATCGTCCCTATGTTCTAGAGCTAGAGTAACCCCCCGTCCCCATGACATTTACGGGAAACCGATAGGTAAGATTTGTGTTGATTCTTTTTACAGGCAACCAGATGATATAGTAGTCCCTTCCCTTGAATCCAGAGTCGCCGCCTTGGAGGTTAGTGTACAAAATTTGATCGAAGAATCCAAGTACTAGAGGTCCTGGTTTGACAATATGGCCAAAGTTTTCAACTATCAATTTCCTGATGTTGTTGCAGTCGTAGGAGGATTTCTCACGAACTGCAACTGCGATGTGCAGGATATGGATGTGGGGTATAAGTACACGTGAAGTGGATCAAACACCTGTGGATGACGATGTGGAGCCATTTTCTCATTACTATATGTGAAAATGTTGTACTAGATGTAGAATTCTTGATTTGCAAACCACTCCATTCTTTTCATTACGTTCAACAACGTCAGACTAACTAACTATTCAGAATTTCCTGAATGTACGTTTGTAAGCATTATTGTCCTTTATGCACCAGTGTTTTTGGTATTCATACCGGTGTAACATATATGCTCCATGGTCGGTGTAACATATATATATATATAACATATATTCCTACCCGCAGAAAATTTATGTTAAGAAAATGTACATTGGTACATATGTCAATAACATCGTTCTTTGTACCAGTGCTAAAGTTTTCACCTTCATTTTAAATAATTTCTCCCCAGATGCCGACATTTGATTTAAAGTAGTTGCTTGGAGCTGCTTTATATCAACAGTTACACCGGTTATAATTATTTTTCACCAGTATTCCGACTGGTGCTAGTTACCATGAACAAAATTAGCCACTAGAAAGACGCAATGCAATGTAAAAGGGAACATGAAACTTTGAGATATGTCATCACCGTGTATGAAATCTTTTCCGTATGCAAAATGTTGTGGGTGAAAAAATTTTGATATTTTTCGGAGGTGTTTAAGTTGCCAAAACAAATTTTGGGATTATACTGCATTTCTTGGTCAAGTTGGGCACTCATTCAACGTATAATTTTGGGCCATTCCGTACACACGATTGGGACGGGAACGATTGGGAATGTTCTTATCATATTGAATTGAATTTGTGTGTCACCAATTTCTGATTTAGACGATTCCAAGAATCTTGGAGGGACTTAACTACAAAAAGTGAAAAGTTTACTCGAACCTCAAAATGTGAATCGGCTTGAACAAGCTGACTCTTCAAACCACCAGGACGTAATTCCAAATTAGACCCTTAAGGAAGTGAACAGCTTTTGGCCGGAAACTGATGACCAAAGATCTTCGCATTCCACGTTACCACCTTGAAGATAACCATAAACGTTTACTTTAGAACATGTGCTTGCGCTTCTGGAAAATTGACCACCGAGGCACAAATAATTCCCAATTCACCTTTAATTATTGAATACAAATTTTGATAATTTTGTGGTCGGGGGAGTATCAGTTGAGCAAGACAAAGTTGGAGGATCTAATTGCAAAAACGTATTTCGACAAGTTCTCACATTGTAAAAACCGTGACGTTCCAATTATAACACTTAAATTTGAGTTTGCAATATGAATGTGAAAGCAGAGTCGTTCAATGGTGGGCGAGGGGTTGAACGTAAACGTTAGGGGTCATAATGATAATACTGAAAATTATATCAAAACACACGAATTCAATATTTTTGTGGGATAAGGGGTAACTTCAAATTAATTTTGTTACATTAGGTAAATGTGAATTAAAGGAAAATTAGAAATAATTTTGAGTAGAGCGTTTAAAAAAAATTGGGGGTTCAAACTGAAGAATCAAAATTACGATGATAGTCATGCAATGAATTTTTGCACCGGTCAAGGTGACTAATACCGGTGTAATAATTGGATTCCGTTGCCGCCAAAGCTTAAAAATTCAATTTTTACATAAATGAAAAGCAGGAAACTTTTAACACCAATAATTTATTCAAATGCACTGCTTTCTTTACCGGTGCTGGACAGTTGGTGGAAGAATTCAAACTTTGCTCTATGGATGTGTAAACATTGATTTAAAGCAGCTGCAAGCAGCTGCTTTCATTACAATTCATACACCGGAATAAATACTTTGCACCGTTAATTACACCGGTGCTAGGTACTTAAACCAAAATTTAAGGAAACTGGTCTCGGGTTTGACAGATTTCGATTTAAAGCAGCTGCGCACAGCCGCTTTGAACACGATATTTGCACCGGTATTGCAACATTTGCATCGGTAACTTAACTGATGCTAGGGACTTAAACAAAATTCAAGGAAACTGATCTCGGGTTTAACAGATTTTAATTCAAAGCAGCTGCGCGCAGCTGCTTTGAACACCACATTTGCACCGGTATTGTAACATTTGAACCGATAACGTAACCGGTGCTGGGGACTTAAATAAAATTCAAGGAAACTGGTCTCGGGTTTGATAAATTTTGATTTAAAACAGCTGCGCGCAACTACTTTGAACACTAGATTTGCACCAATATTGGAACATTTGCACCGGTTTAAAAGAAAGAAAAAAAGGCCCAACTAGGTTTCATCTACACCATTGATTTCTTTAGTTGATTGAATCTCAACCATTAAAACTTTACTTATATAGACTAAAACTTAAACCCTAAATTCAACCCACCCTCATTGCCCTCCCATTATCCTCCATCTTCCTCCTTTTCTTTCTCTTATTCCTCCTACACCATCTGCTGCCCGATGTTGAGCCCTTCTCGACTGAATCTCCAGGCTGCCGCCAAGATCTCCCCGACGATGACAACGACGTCGATGTCGACTATCCTAGCCCTATCATACAATGACCCGACGCCGACCATTCCCGACGCTCAGATTTTGTTATTTTCTATGGAGAGAAACTTCAAAAGACAACTTGAACTAGCGTGGGTAAGCTATCTTTTGCTTAGAATTTTGGATGTTTCGTATGATAAAAGTCTCATTGTATTTTTGTTTGACAAACCTTATGAAGTTTTTGCTATTTAAGGTTTGGCAAAGTTCATTAAACAATTGTTTCCTTAATGTTTTTACCTAACTGATTAAGGTTTCCCTTTAGTTGTATGAAGTTCTTGCTTTGGGGGTTGAACTGGAATGAGGAAGTAGTTTTATATCTGGAAGCTTGTTTTTGTGATAATGCCATTATTTTGAGTAATGAAGTAAATAATCATGGAGAAGTACGGGGTGTTATGTGCAAGTTTCAGGCAACCAAACCCGCTGCTCTGTGAATGAGTATTCGGTGTCCTCCATGAAATGGAAGTAGTTTGTGCTAACTGTTATATTAGTTAGTAGGTGCCTATTTACTAATCGTTTGAGTGAATTTATCTTGTATACTACCTTTTCGTGTGCTTCTCCTTACAAGTAACTCATTATTTGATCTTCTTAGTTGTCTGGTTCTTTTTGTTCCTCTTGGGTTTGGTTTCTATTAATGAAGAGAACAAGAGAAGTGCGAAGAATAATTGGCACAGAGGTAATAGCCCCGACTTTGCTTAGAAATTATGACTCTTCTCCCATAGTTTTTGTGATCCTTTCTGTTTTTGTTTGACAGAGTTGACAGTGTATAAGCCATAGATGCAGAGAAATTACTTGACTTTTAAAGGGACAAGTAATTTTTACTTAGACAACCTGGAATCATGATTAATTTTAATTTGGATGGTATTCAAAAATATAAGTAGGCTAATTACAGTTTCCCCTTATATAAGATTGCACAATTCTTGACAATAAGTAATAGGTTATGTTTATCTTGCCAAATGTTTTCAGCTGTTCTAGTTAGACTCTAATCACAAGTGTAGAGATTTTCTTGGATAAGTGTAAGAATAATGATGAACTTAAAACATATGGAGCCATGGTATCTTAGTGAGTAGTCAGCAAATATAAAATTGCATCCTTCGGAGTTTTTTTTATTGCATTAACTTTGAGAACTTCCAGGTTTTCGTGCTCAAAGATTCAGAAAACTATATCTCATTCATACCTGACCTGCACCATCCTCTCCGTGTGGGTGTTTGTGTGAGGTTTTGTTCATTTTATGATTTTTGGATTTTTGTTCGCTACTGCAGATTCATGCTATACTCTGAATTGGCTCAAACAATTCCAATGTCATTGTTGATGATAGTGTATGTGTTTCATGGTAATGGATTATATCATATTGTATATATATGGAGTATACAAGTTTTTGGGGGAAAAGGTTTATTGTTAAAGTGTATTGTTGTGTATTGAGGCGGTGCCCATTGTGCTTTCACTGTGATTGATGGTTGTTTGGAACGTTGACTTTAGGATGAACCAGATTAAGGTTTACAAGCCTCTTTTACTTTTTTGGATGATTTCAAAGTTGGTTGCTCTCTATTCATGCAGTGTCCTCTCACTAATTAACGCTTCTTCCATTATTGAAAGTGCAGTATCATTTGCAGAACTCTTTCATTTAAAATGTGGATATTTTGCAGTATATGATCACCAAGTAAACATGGTGTGTTTAACATTAAATGTTTAACATGGTGTTTTGAACATTAAAACAAAGTTAATGTTAAATACATAGTTAAAACATGGTTATACACACCATGTTTCCTCGGTGCTTAAACACTTCATAAATTCAACATTTTAAATCGTGTTCTTTAACAACGTAACTGTGCAAAAACTTTATGGAATAAGCATGAGTTAGAGGGTACTGCATGCCAACCCATTACCATTATTTCGAATTTGAAGGTGTCTCCTTCTTTAATTTTAAACCTCAATTTTAAATGTGTCTTCCAAACGATTCAAAACTTAGGTGGACCTTGTGTATTTCCAAGTGTATTTAATTTCGGACATCTTTACTTTTTTTTCCTAAAGTTATCATATGAATGAATTCCGTTTTTCCCACTTGTTTAGATTTTTACTTTTTCAAATTTTCTTGCTTAGCATCAATTTGAGTTTTAGAATCTGTGTTCTTGTCTCTTCAAGGTATTACGATCAATAAATTTCATAATATATTACTGTTATTCTCTCGAAAAACTTGACATTGTAATTTACTTTCATGAAAGGCTTGCTTGCACGTTCCAAAGGGAGAAGAGGAAGATGGAACCAAGTCCCGACTACAATATCCTTGAGGTAAAAATCAATTGGAACAAACTTACTAATTCTTAATTACTACCATCAAAACTGTAAATGTTACAGATATTTTTCTAGAAGCTAACATTATACCTATGAATATCACAGATCTTCTTAGAGGGCCAAGGGCCATACCATATTTACGAAATACAATCTGTGGTACAGAGATGGTGCGGGCGTGGAGTATCATCTGTAGGAACCCATACAATCTGTAGGAACCCATACCTTTCGAATTATCTTTGACTGTCGAGTATCATCTATGTTGGAACATGCAGACAGTTTTCATCCATTCATGATATCTCTGAGTAATCTGACACATTGTTCCTCAATATGACCTTGAAAGACGCAATTTCTACAGATGAGAGGTTTTTGAAGACAAGTCTTAACCACTTTTCTCTTCATGTCTTGGATTCTGCCTTGAGATTTCCCGTATTGTATGATGGAAATCCATAGCCAATTCCTTGTCGATCTCCAAATTTTTTCCCATGGTTAGAATATCATCTAGCTTTGCCTTGCCAGTGTTTAACTTGCTGATTGTTGCTTCTGCCATTTCAGCTCTCTCGATCTGAGAGTGTAGTCTCAATTTCAAATCTTCGATTTCAATCTTAAGTTTTTCAATCAATGCAATTAATTTCTTCTCTTTCTCAGCCAATTGACTTTTCTCCATCTTCGGGGACTTGTTTGCGTCAGCAACCTTTATCCACATGTCATACATTTGTTCGTATGAAGTGTAGATATCTTCATCGCTCACGGGTTGGTCTTCATCATCGCTGGAAGTATCGTCAGAGCTTATGTTGGAACACACGGAATTATCTGTGTTGAAACATACAGACTTATCTGTGTTGGAATATATGTCCACACCCATCGTATCATTGTGATTTTTTTTTCCAAATGCTATATAATTGCTAGTAAGTTCCTCTTCATCTTTCTCATCTTTTTCATCCTCACTCCATGTGGTGACATACGATATTCCTTGCTTCTTCCGGGTATTTGCACATTTAGCCTGGATATGTCCAAAACCTTCACATTCTCTACATTGAATTCTTCCTGACTGTTTTGCTTCACCACCTTGGTTTCTAGAGAACTGGTGATTTCCTTGCTCCATGCGTATCCCACGATTATTTCTAGGGTTCTGTCCACGAGGTCTATTTCCTCCAGTTCTTTCTTGTGATTTCTTGTTCACCACCTTTTTCAGCATCCTTGAGAAATTCTTAGTAATGATAGCAATTCCTTCAATACCATCCTCACTATCTGATTCATAGTTATCCCGTGATGAAGATACTTTAAAGGCCAACTCCTTCTGAGTTTTCTTTGCACACTGTTCCATAGTCATCTCATATGTCTGTAGTGATCCCATCAACTCATCCAAGGACATTGTGGATACATCTCTAGCTTCTTCTATTGCTGCAGCCTTAATTACAAGTCTCTTGGGCAGTGACCTCAAGGTATTCTTCACCGGCTTAGATTCCTTGTAGACTTTCCCAAGTTGATAAGCCATATTAGAGATGTTAGAAGTTTTCCATTGAATGTGGAAATTGTATCATCCTCCTCCATTTTCAGCTCTTCGAACGTTGTAGCCAACATCTGTAGTTTGGATTCACGTACACGATTGGTTCCTTTATGTACAACCGACAAAATATCCGATGCTTTCTTAGCCTGATTACATGTAGAGATGAGTCTAAACTGATTTTCATCCACTGTTGTGAAGATATCATTCAACGCTTTGGAATCATCCAGTGAAGCCTTCAATTCATCCGGGGACCAAGATGAATTATCCTTGAGCATTTGTTTCCTTGAGAATTGACTCTCCATTTTTCTCCTTCGAGTTGGATTCTTCATCTTCAATTGGGGAATTCCACTCGGTTTCAACAAAGGGTCATGCAAGTTCATCCAGTGAATTTATAAAGACTCTCATGCTTGCCTTCCAGTAGTTTGCTCCTTCCAGCAGTGGTGGCCGAGACACAGAAGTTCCTTCCTTTGTCGCCATGGTAAAACTGGATCACACTTTCCTTGACATAACCAAGGTAAAACGTAAGTGACCAAGTTCTGATACCAAATAAAATTTTGGTTTTACTGTTTTAGATTAACTATTAGCCTTATGTTCCAACATAGCGTATCTAACCTAGTATGTAAAGTAAATAACGAACGAGACACACAAATTGGTTATACAGTTCAGTGAAATCCACCTACATCTGCGGGGTCTGGTCCAGTTTAGAATAAATCCACTAATTAGAAAGATACAGTAAAAAGTACACCTTACAACTATATTTATCTTCTAATTATTAGCGTGTGAATTTTGCAAGCTCTCATTGCTACCGATCCACCTTGATCAAACTCCCTTTGACCTTGAAACTCATCGACGCTGGATCTCCTCTTCTCGAGGAATTAAGGTATACGATTATGAACTAATGAACAACAGGTCACGTATGTTGGAACATATGAAAACTGGCTCTTGCAAATCTCTCCGTCGAACGTAAA
>JAULKM010047723.1:0-12876 GCA_032355605.1 Rubia tinctorum
GGCGTTGGTTTTGCAGGTGGCGGGTTGTGCGGTGGAGAAAGACAGCATTTTGGTGGAGAAGAGAACGGAGGAGGCTGTGCCGCCGGTGGGGGATTGAATGAGAGGGTGTTTGTCGGCAGAGCGTCCGATTTACCGCGAAATTTTCTCTCTGAGATTTGACTAGTATTCTTGGCTGCCGCCGCCTACCTTTGTTTCTTGTTAGTAGGGGTAAAATTAAAATAATCTCCCTCAGTTTTTCTTAATTTTAATATTTTTTAATTAATCTGAGTCTTCTTACACGAATTTTTTTAATCATATAATCTTATCAAATCTCATTTATAACAACCATTTTATAATTAATGTAATTTATTGGGTGATTTAATGTTTGTTTCAATTTATAACAACAAGAATCCTATGAAAAAATAAAAATATATAAATATAACTTAAATATAAATAATCATAAATTGACAAAAAAAGTTATTGCAATGAGATTTTCATGAGTGGTCTACCGATGTAACAAGAGTCATTCTCTTCTTTTTACAAAGGGTAGTTTTAGACGACCTAACTATTAGATGTGGTTACTTTTATAATTAGAGAAAAGTGTGTTTTAAACCCTATTTTTCGGTCGAAAATGCATAATTAACCGTGTAAAACTTGAAAGTGCAAAATAACCCTAGATTTCATTAATCGAAATGTCAACAACCAAATTGGCCGGAAATAGATGAAATGGTCATTATACCCCTGAGTTAAAAAAATTCAAAAAAACACTAATAACCTTCATCGTTTTACCTAATTTCCAGTCCCATCCTTGTCTCTTTCCTCGTCTCATCCTCATCTTTTTCTGTTAATCGGCCGCCACCACCCCCATCCTCATCGCTTTGCATAACCCACCACCACCGCTCATCTCTTTCCCTGTCCCCTCCTCATCTCTTTCTGTTAATCAGCCACGCCAATTTGTTCCTCGAGTTCGAGGGGTTCTTGAACAATGGCCGCAAGGAATTAGGCAAAGAGATGAGGACGGCCGTTTCCATCGCTAAATTTCCGTCGTCATGGCTCCAGGTCATCCACGACTGACAAATTCAATCCGGACTTCGAATCGGGTCACCACCGACATCGACGAATTGGATTTGTTTGCGAATCGGTTCTGAGCGGAGGGAGAATATGTGGCGGGGCTAGCGACGAAGATGAAATTACGGAGGGACGAATCGGTTTGGGGCTGAGGGACTATATGTGGGGGGTCTAGCAGCGAAGGCGAATAAGGGGTTGGGTGGGTTAGGCGCGGAGGCACAGAGGCGGATTAGAGGCTGGGTGCGTTAGGCGCGGAGGCACAAAGGCAGATATGTGGCAAGGCTAACAATGGAGGCAGGTTAAGGGCTGGGGTGGGTTAGGCATTGGAGCAGCGGCGGGCCCGTGAGGGCAGCGTCGAGGTTGTTGATTTTGAGAGCTATCCGACTGGGTTTCTAGGCTAGGGGCGGGGGCTATTGAGGGTGTTGAGTGGTGGCGGTTACAGGAGGAGCCAAGGTTTAGGGTTATTGGCGAAGGTGGCGACTGGCGGGCGGGCGAGGGAGGAGCTACGGTTTAGGGCTATTGGCGAAGGATTTCAGGCGGTGGCGGTAATGTTCGACAGTGGCGGTGCTCGAGGTGGCGGGGTGTTTGAAGTTGAAGAAAAACAAGTGAGAGGGTATAATGGTCATTAGATTTTTAGTTTTAAAATTAGCGACATATTTGTCTTTTTAAATTATGCCAGTGTCCGAATTACTTTAGTCAACATCGGAACAATGCATTTTGGTATATTTGCACCATTACTCAAAATCTTAGGGTCATTTTTGCACTTTCAGGTTTTACACGGTCATTTTTGCACTTTCTCAATTTAATATAGCTATTTTTAAACTTTTCCTTATAATTAATGATACTAAATTAATAAATTATTTTTATTTATTGCAACAAGATTTATATAATTTTTAAAGAGTTCGTCTCTTGAAAAACGGTATTCAAGTGCAATTTTTACCATAAAAAGAAGAGAGATTGTCCAAAATGATACCGACTTTTAACCAAAATTCACAGTACCCAAATTTTGAATTTGTCTTATAAAGGTACCCGTCTTTTCATTTATGCCTCAAAATGGTACCGTTAAGCAAAAAATGGGTACCAATTTAGATCAAAATTGTGTCATAATGGTACTCACTTTTAGCTAAAAAATACGTTTTCGGGACATTTATGAAAATATGGGTACCTTTTAAGCACAATTCTAAAAATATGGTACCAAACTATGAATTTCACTTAAAAGCGGGGTACCAATTTGAAAATATTCTCATAAAAAGAATTTTTCAAAAAAAAAAACACTAGTTAAAACAATTGAAATCCAGGTCAAATTCGAGTTATAAGCTCACATGCCTATATGACTTGTAGTTACTGCAGAGTATAACTTGATAATTTTTTATTTATTCTAATTAAACATCATTTTTCCAAATGAATATGGAAAGATAATTTTTCCCAAAATTTTGGCAATAAATAATTATAATTTAACTCTGAAAATATATAAATGAGCTAATATGACCACTAAATGGTCTAACATAAGACACTCTCTTTTTTAAAGTGTCCCGCTTTTTTATAGTAAATAATACTTCTTTTGTCTCAGCTATATTTGCACAACAATCATTATTACACTGTTCAAGAAACATGTTTGTCCGTTAATATGTTTGCCTTCGTGTAATAATAGCAAATAAAAAGTTGATATTTAAAAACTATATGTACGTTGAATTCAACGATATCATATACAATGATAATGTTGTTCATATATCTATTCAAATATGCGGTCAAAGTTTGATGAAAAATAATGTCAAAAAATCAAGAGTAAAAATAGAGTTGAGACTCATTATATTTTTTGTTTTTTCTACTTAATTTCCTCGATACAGTACACCACTTGCCTATAAAATTTATTCAAACAGTAAAGTATCAGTTATAAAATATCAACCCAATATCATTTACTGTCAAGAAATTTGATGTAGATAATAAAATCCGTTTCTTAAACCCATGAGTATAGCATTATATTACAGCAAAATATTTCACAGTTTAATTTTCATTAAATTAGTTGGATGATTTTGACTAAACATTTTCACCAGGAATGGAGAATGATTGGAGACAATGTGAAATATCTAGTCTCCATTTGGAATTTGTGTTCTTATATTTCAAGAAAGGGGAAAAACTGGAGATCTAGGGCATGTCAAAACTTAAAGGCGACTCTTGTGTTTCATGTTTACACCAATCAAACTTAACGGTCAACAATTTATAATAAGAAGAAACGAATACAATCAGGCAACAAAAATGGAAAATTTAAGGGTGCTAAATTGCTCGTAGTTATGAAGAATACATTTGAAGGCTTAGTATGAGAATTATCATCATTATCATCATGTCACAACTACCCCTTTCATCTAAGAAAAAACGTTTTCCCACCAACCTTTCAAACATCCTTAACCTCTGCGAGAACTACCAAAACCAGAAGATAAGACACCCGACTATCGAGTTTTTTTCAGACAATAACAACAGTAGCTAGATCCTGATGATCTAGAAGAGCTTGAAGAGCAGGCCACCGTGAGCGGCGAAGAAGGGCGCGAACACAAGCGATTCGACTGCCATGAGCTTGATCAGAATGTTGAGGGACGGTCCGGATGTGTCCTTGAGGGGATCTCCGACGGTGTCTCCAATAACGGCGGCCTTGTGTGCATCAGATCCTTTAGGTCCCAATTCTTTAGCATGAGGAGAAGCTCCAGCCTGACATATTTTTCATCATTACATCATGAAGCTCGAAACTCCGAAAACTCAAAAAGGACTATTGGGATGAAATCTAGTTCCTGCTTCTTACCTCAATGTACTTCTTGGCATTGTCCCAAGCACCACCGGTGTTTGATGCAGAGATAGCAATCTGAAAGAACGTAGTCATGTCAAACCAAAGAAACAGAACAGAATGGTCTTATCCAATCCTTTTAGATTTCTGGCATTATTACCTGAACTCCAGAAACAAGGGATCCAGCAAGGACACCAGAGAGTGTCTCGACGCCAAAGAAGATGCCCACGATGAGGGGTGTGAGCATGACTAGGCAACCCGGAGGTATCATCTCCTTGATGGAAGCATCGGTGGAGATCTTAACGCAGGTAGCGTAGTCGGGCTTGGTGGTACCCTCCATGAGGCCGGGGATGGTGTTGAACTGCCTGCGCACCTCTTCAACCATCTTGAGGGCTGCTTTGCCCACGCTCTTCATTGTCATGGCAGAGAACCAATACGGGAGCATGGCTCCAACAAGAAGACCAATGAAAACCTTAGGGGTCAGGACATCGACGGTAGTGATTCCTGCCCTGCTAACGAATGCTCCAAAGAGGGCAAGGGACACAAGAGCAGCTGAACCAATAGCGAAACCCTAAAAGAAAAGAAAATTATGCTTGAATAAAAATGTTTCAAGTAAATCATGATGCACAATCATTTATCATGTGTATATATACCTTTCCGATAGCTGCAGTGGTGTTTCCGGCAGCATCAAGGGCATCGGTTCTCTCACGGATTCTGTGGCTCATGCCGGCCATTTCGGCAATGCCTCCGGCATTGTCACTGATAGGTCCATAAGCATCAATGGCTAATCCAGTAGCAATGGTGCTAAGCATTCCAAGAGCAGCAACTGCAATACCATACATGGCAGCAAAGCTGAAGCTCACGAAGATGCTGACTGCAATCGCGAAGATTGGAATAATAACTGATTTGTATCCCAAGGCTAAGCCGAAGATAACATTAGTAGCAGCTCCAGTTCTGCAGGAATCTGCGACGTCTTTCACGGGGCTGTAAGCATTGCTTGTGTAGTACTCGGTGACAAAGCCGATAATCAGCCCAGCCCACAAACCAACACCAACACAAACACCCAATTGCCTGCAGATATGTTGCAAAAAGAAAAGTTCAGAATCCAAACCATAAAATAAAAAGAGTTAAGACTAAACACAATCTCTCGAGACACGATAATGATACAAAGAGTTACTAAAAACAATCTCTCGAGACACGATAATGATACACGACAATCATACCATCTGTGAACTTCCTTCTGAACACCAAAGTTGAAGATGGAGAAGGTGGGTGGCAGAGCAATCCAAGAGACAATGATGATACCGACAGTCATCAAAACAGTGGAGATGACCAACTGATACTTCAATGCTGGCTCAATTTCCTTCACGACGCTGATCTCGAAGAAATCAGTGGCAAACAAGGTGGTGATCAAACAAACAAGAATGCCCACAGAGCTGATCAGGAGTGGGTACATCATGGCAGTCAGCTCATGGTTGATCCCGAAAGATGAGATCGAAGCAACAACTAGGGCGGCACAGGATGACTCTGCATATGATCCGAACAGGTCAGATCCCATTCCAGCAATATCCCCAACATTGTCACCGACGTTGTCAGCTATAACCTGAAAACAGCATATATACATTAAGACACAAGAAAACCACATAAGTTACTAATCTTCATGCAAGATTAGTAGAAAGAAGTAACCTACCGCAGGGTTCCTAGGGTCATCCTCTGGAATGTTCCTCTCGACTTTACCAACAAGATCAGCGCCGACATCAGCAGCCTTCGTGTAGATACCTCCACCAACTCTTCCGAAAAGGGCCATTGAGGATCCACCAAGACCATAACCGGTAATGGCCTCAAACAGGCCTTCCCAGTCATCACCATAGTACACCTTCAAGACGTTGATCAAAATGAAAAGCACAACAAGACCATTAGCAGCAAGAAGGAAGCCCATAACTGCACCCGATCTGAATGCGGTGATGAACGCCTTCCCGACTCCCTTTCGGGCCTCCAAGGTGGTTCTGGCATTGGCATAGGTAGCAATCTTCATTCCAAGGAAACCAGAAAGCACAGAGGTGATTGCGCCGAGCACGAAAGATACAGTGCTGAAGGCAGCAGTAGCAAGAGCGGGCTTGCACATTTTGGTGGTGTCATATGTACATTGCTTGTGCGATGTGCTGAACCCCTCAACAGAGCCCAGGAAGACAAAGATCAAAATGGCAAAAGCAATCATGAAAACACCAACATACTGGTACATCGTAAAGAGGAACGATGTTGAACCTGTAATGTCAATACAAAACACAATGAGCAAACTTTAAGCAGTGATCAAAAAATTCAAATAAAAATCAGTTCAAAGTATAGCACCGGCTTAAATAAATATACATGAACTCAATTTCACTAACATTTTACTGATGATACTAGGAGTCATATTCATATGATCAAAGATTCAAAATAAATCCTTCGCATCAAAAGTCATCACTACCAACTGCGTTTTTTCATCATAAGATCAAAGATTGAAAAATCTCTTGCAAGAATATCCAACCAATATAGGCAATGTCGCTATAGATACAATAAAACCCATAAAGAATTTATCTTTCTGCAATTTAAAGCATCCCTTTCATGCAAACAGTACATTTTAGTATTTTACAGTCCAGTTCTTGCACAAACAAGTATTGCAATGCGGTTATACTCCACCCAAAAACAATATAACTTCAATGAATACAAAAGTCTACTCTTTTCAGTTTGAAACAATATAAACACGCAAGTACATTTTAGATCTGCTATGTAAAAGGGATCCTATACAGGTTTTGCTTCATTATCAGTAAAATTTGAAAGGATGATTAGTTTTTTGTCATGTAATATTAAAAATATTTTTTTAATGTAGAAATTGCCTCGGATCCACTTTGTTACTCCCAAGTTATATGAGAAACTGATAAGGCTAAACAAAGACCAAAACTGGAGACTGAACAGAAGAAACTCAAATCTAGAAGCCACGTGGCAACCCAAACCGATAGAATTTCAGACCACGAAGCAACAGATCCCAACCACCAATATCTAAACATTAAACCCACCGAACAACCTACCCGATAAAGATACGATTATCCGAATCAAAAAAAACACAGAACAAACTCATCCGACCGCGTGAATTTCACGTGCGAGAGAGTACATTATAATCTAGCCATACCTTCAGAGATGGCGGTCTGGATTTCCGCGCACTTGTTCACGACGACCTCCTCATTAACGCCTTCCTCCTCCTCGATGAGCACCTCGCTGATGCCGTTCTTGTCGTCGCCGGAGGGCCCGTGCTTCTCGTTGGTGACCTTCACCTTGGATACGAGGAACCACTGGAAAAGAGCAAAGACAATTCCGACAACGGCACACGCCGGGATTATTATCTCGGTCCCGAGATCTGGTAGCAACGCCATCGCTTCCTCCACCTCCTGCGCTTGGAGCACACGCGCCGGCGAAAAGGGGTTAGGACAAGAACCTAGTAGGGGAAAGAACGGGGAAGTTTACTTAGGCAGCAGAGATTTGCAAGTAGTGGGTATGGTTTTGGGGAGAAGCGGCACGCATTTATATACTGCGCTTCGGGTGCCTTCGCTGGATTTTTTTCTGTATTTTTATATTTTCCTACCGGATTTAATACGCATGGGAAAAGGGGAATATTCCATTTTTTGCAATTTGTTTTTATATATTCGGTGCTTCTTGTTTTTTAGTTTTACTGTGTGGAGACGAAGAGTAAAAAACCGCTGAAACGATAAGAAAGGCGCGGTGGTGTGTCAAAGTGAACGGTGGGAATGACGTGTCGGAGTTATGTTCTGATTATAATAACCCGCTCCAATTAGAATTGTATGGTTTAAAATTAACCCTTTGACTACCTTAAATGTAACAACATCATTGGTTTTTAATTATACACTATGTAAAATGTCCGTATTTTTTACCCCAACTTTTTTTCCCTCATATCAACCCAAAATCTTGTTTTACAATAAGTAGTTGTTTATGATGGTGATTTGATATTTATTTTTATTTATTATAGTGAGTCATTTATAGTTAAAAAATACTTTAAAACAAATGTTAACATATAAATTATTATAATTCGACATTAAAATTTATTTTAAAAATGTGATTTATTTTATAATTGGTCTAATCATTAATTGATTTAACAGGGGATGTTCATTAACATTTATATATCGTTTTGAGAAAATTAATACCGTATCAAATTCTTGCTATACCAACATACCGTTATATGAAAATATCGGTTGGTATTGTCATGGTACGGCAAAATAACACTAAATATTACTTTCATCGGTTCCTTATTTATGGTCTTCTTTGACTAGTTTTTTTATGATGTGTTTAACTATCGATAACATTTGTTGTATACAATACGAATATCGTGTGAGATGTTTTTGAATTATCAATAACGTATAGTCTTTAAAAAGTGTAGTCTGTTATCGTACATAACTAAAGTTATTGGTAGTCAAACATGCTTTGAAAAAAGACTAAATTATTTTTTTGATCCCCTAGATACCATCTTTTGGTCCATGAGAACAAAACCACATTTTTTTAGTACCCCACAAATTCAAAGTGATATTTTCGGTCCCCGAAACCATATTTCGGTTGGTTTTCAGGTAATCCAGTATATTTTTTATATGGCAAGGGGGGTATTTTTGTAATTTTTTAATTAAAAATATTTTCAATTAAAATTTTCTTTTTTCCCTTCTTTCTGTCCCGTTTTCGCTTATCTTTCTCCGGACACACCTCCATCTCCGCCCTACCGTTCTCTATCATCTCCCCGTCGTTCCCTATCATCTTCCTGTCGTTTCCTCCCAGCCACCTCCCCAAAAACTCATCTCCCCGTCGTTCCCCTCTACCTCGCCCTCTACGCCAGAAACCCATCACCACCTTATCGCCACCCATCGCAATCCCAGAAACCCTATAGTCACCCCCCAGAAACCCATTGCCCCTCCTCTACCTCGTCCTCTTCGCCAGAAATGCGTTGCTCTCCTCCTTCATCTCCCTGAAACCCTAGCGCCTCCCCACCCGAGATTCCTCCACTCGCGATTCCCCTCTCCCGATCCCCACCCGCGATTAACTGTGATTCCCCCACTCCGCTCAATCTCAGCTCAGCCACGGGGCCGATGGTGGGCTACAGAGGGATGAGTTCTGGGCGGTGGTGTCTGATGGAGAGAGGGTTCTAGGGTGAGCAGCTATGGCGGACGGTGGTGGTGGCCGACAGAGGGATGGGTCCTGGGCGGTGGGTCAAAAATGAGCAGCGGGTGGTGCCCGGTTGGCGGCGCGGCATGGGTAGAATGGTCTTAAAAATTCTATTTTGAATCCAAGGGTATTTATGTCTTTTCATATTTGGTCAATGGCTGGCTTTTTGAGTTAATGCCGAAATTGAGCAAAATGGATATAGTTGCACAGTTTTAGAAAAATATAGAGCTAGTTTTGAAATTTTAGATTTTACAAGGCTATATTTGCACTTTCTCAATTTAATAGGGTTATTTTTTGCACTTTTCCCTAAAAAGTGAGCATTTCATAAAGTTTTGTGATAAAAATCAATGAAAAATAATTGCATGATCAAAATTGAAATTTTAAATAAGTAATATTAAATTTGCAGTTTAGCCCCTGTTCTTTAGAGTTTATTTGGATTTCACTTCAGATCAGTATATTTATATTTATTTCAGTTCAATATATTTATATTATTTCAGTTCATTTCAATATATTTATATTTATTTCAATTCAGTATATTTATACTTATTTCAGTTCAGTAACTACAATCAATAAATAAAATTAAAATAGTAAGATAATTATTAAATTGAAAAATAAAATATAACAAGTCCATATTTAAAATAAGAACAAAACTTAAAAAAATGTTTGATATGAGAATTTTCATTTTTGATATGAAAGTTCGTTATTAAGAGTTAATCTGCATTTCAATTCATTTAAGTTCAGATCAGTTTAATTCAGTTCAGTTCAACATGAATGTTTATAATGAAACGTGGCTTAGTTTAGTCATATTGTTAGTGTTTTTCAATACACTTATTTTTAAATTTAGTTCAGATCAATGCAGTTCAATTCAGTTCAAATCAGTTGAGCTCAATCCAGTTCAATTTATATTAGTTATTTTCATAAATGTTTGTCTTTTACACTATTTTAAAATGATTTAGGTTTTTGGTATTTTAATCATGTATAACAAGAATTTTTTTAAAATATGGTAAATACATTTATTTTGATTAACAAATATTTTTTAGAACTAAATTTCACTTTTTCAGTTCAGTATATTTAAACTTCTTTCAATTCAATCAAGTATATTTATATTATTTCAATTCAATTCAATATATTTATATTATTTCAGTTTATTTCAATTCAGATCAGATCAACTCCAGAAAACAAGACGTTACTCTATACAATTATTCTACAAATTTGATTAACCGCAAGACCTTTGGTTCACTTATGGGGGAAAATGAGAATTAAAATTGGAATAAAATCTAAGAGAAAGTCGTTCTGAAAAATTGCTCTAAAATTTTGAGATCTTAATCACAATTTAATATAGTATATTTACTCCATGTGTGAGAATTATTCTGATTTTCTATTCTAATATTCTTCTTACCAAACGCTCAAATTTTATTTATTCTTAGGTGAATAATTACTTTTATTAATTTACTATTGTTGACATTTTCTTCTCAGAAATCAGATCAATAGAACGTTTTAGATGTTATTGGAGGATGTTCAATCTGATCGGTGTCGTGTCGTGTCGTGTCGCTTGGGTGGTAATGGTAAGTAAGTATAAGTTTCCTTTGCGTGTATTTTCATTAATCCTACCACTAATCTAGTCACACTAGATTAGATTAATGTTAGTTTAGTGTATAAAATATAAAAGAAATCTCGTTGTAGGAAATATTGGAACATGTTTTTGAAAATTATTGTATACATTCACAATTATATTTTCCATTCTTACATAATAAAATATTACCGTACCTTTATTTGAAAATACTGTAGCTATATTTAGAAAGTATTAACAAAGTATTAACAAACACAACATACAAGTTTAAAAATATGGTTTTTTGTCCATAGTTTAAGGACAAAAACCTGTCAAGAGACATGCTCTTATGGTTAAACTCCACTTTTTTATACTACTTTTTTACAATATATATATATGATCATCAATAAATTTAATCTACTTAATATACATATATATATATATATATATATTTTGATCCAGAAAGAGGAAGTCTTACATGTTCATAGTTTATGGACAAACAACTTTATATTTTAACTTAAAGATTAAAAATTTTAAATTCAAACATTATATTTTATAAGTTAAAATATAATAAAGTGTTTTTTAATGTGAAAATATAAGAAATATTATTTAAGAAGTACAATATTTAACTTTAAAATACTTTATTCAAATGTATAATTTTAGTTTTTAATTTAACAAATAAAATATATAAGTAGAAAATACAATAAATTATTCATAATTTAAGGACGAACTACTTGTATGGAGATCCCTAATTTTAAAAAAATACACGTGAGAATATTGTGATGATATTGTTTTTTTGATGTACAAAGTAAAACTAATGATCGTGATCAAGTGTGTGTGAAAAAAGTTGATCACTACAACTTGTTTTGGAAAGAAAAGGTATCATACTCCCTCTGTTTTTTTTCTATGTTTGGCACACTTACCATTTTAGTACGGTTTTCTAAAATTGTCACCTTTCCTTTTATGACAAAAAGTACACCATTCTCCACCACACATTTCAACTTGCAAAAACAACACATAAACATATGGCGTCAAACATAGAAAAACGGAGGAAGTAGTATGTCAAGCTACTCCCTTTGTTGTTTTGTTATCTATGACACACTTATTATAAATAGAGGTTTTCTTTTATTTGACACTCTTTCCATTTTTAGCAAAATTCTTTCAATTTCATCAACTCATTCCACTTTTTACTTTATACATTCAAATTCATCCATTCATTTTCTTCCTCTAAACCTATAGTGCCATAAATATAAAAATGAAGGGAGTATAAATGTTTAGATATTGTTATTTTCTCAATTTAATTGTATTTCGGTTCAATTCAGTCACTTTAATCAATTTGGTTAATTCGAGTTGGGTGAAATCTAATGCGCACCAATTCTATTACAATTATATTTTCATTCATTTAATTTTAATTCCACTCAATTATATTCAAATTAGATGAAAAATAAGTGGGTCCTATATATCTCAAATTTGTACATGAATATTTAAGAAGTGAGATCTATGTGTCATGCTCTATTCATCTAATTCATTGAATCAAACAGAATTAAAAATAAGCCAAGTTTTTGAAAATTTGTCTTTTAATAGACATATGAAAATAAGGGATTGAATTGGAATTATAGAAAGGTTAAAGATTTTAGTTGCAATATTAAAATTTTATTTTGCAACGTGCAATAGTTATAAGTTTATTACCCGATTAATGAAACCCAATTTTTTTTCTTAAATTCTTCTGATCTGCTGTTTAAACCTTGACTTTTCTATATCTTATGGAAAATCCATATTTTGATAAATAGACTCTTAAAAATAACTGTAATAAATAATGAGTATTTCTTTTAAAAGATGGTATTTCTATAAGTTATCGAAAGACCAAGATTTAGAGCATCTCTAATAAGACACAATCTTTACGTTCCACGTCAAAATAACTCAAAAACTTCGCTCCAATAGAACGGTAAAAGGGTAAAGTGCCAATATAACCCTACCTACTTGACTGAATACCAATATAACTCTCAGATAATTTTTAGTGCAAAAATAACCCTAACTAGTTAATGTAAGTGTCAATATGACCCTCAGACCTCATTTCCGGCATTTACTTCCATTTTTCGGTTTTGATTGTATGTAAAATGTCCAAAATACCCTTAGTGTTAAAATACCCTTAGAGTTCGCCGGATCGCCGTCGTAACAAGTAGGGTTATATCAACACATTATGAAAACTGATAGAGTTGTATCAGCACATTTTTAAAACTTATAGGGTTATATCAGCACATTCGTAAATGGGTAAAATTGACTTTTCCATCGAATCCGGCCTTCA